>NW_022261305.1:25700-50114 GCF_009602425.1 Actinia tenebrosa | reverse complement strand
TTACCATTCAACTATTTACTTCATGTAGAATCAGTACTGAAAGTATTGTCGAAGGGTTCATTTGCACTTTAACGGTTGTGCATAAGAAGACACGTATGTAGAAACTCAAACAAGGAATCTTACTCTCAAGATAATAACACGGGCCTGAATCGGGAAAGCATTACGCGATAGCCGAAAAGGTTGGGCGGAATTGTGAGGCGGAATTTACTGAAACGGAGTTGTTCTATCCAATTTTCAAATGCTTATGACGCTCCTGAAGGGTGAAATGCACCTTCTGTAATATTGCTGTGGAGGAGGGGGGGGGGGGTATATTCACAAGAATAGTAATTGGCACTTATAATTTTGCGGGAGCTTGTAGGCGCAATTCACAAAATTTAACGATGATTTGTTTCAGTACCTGGTTCGGTTCGCCGTTATCTGAGGGCGATGGTGGAGGTGCATTGCTTAAACTTGATTGGCGAGACAATAATTTCTCCTTCGAAGATAAGAAAAAACAACATTTAAAATATATAGAGAATGGAGGCAGAATGGAGGCAGAAGAGTCAAAAGATGGAGGAAAAAGGGGGGAAGGGGGGTGGTCGAGAAATATGGAAATGTCCCTCGCACTAGCAATTCTCTTTTCAGTAATGAGCTTCAGACAAAGAGAGAAGATAACAATGAATAGAAGGCCATTGGTGGAGGGGAAAAGAAGACACAAAGGGACAAAATGCAGCAGTGATTGAGAAGAGAGACACTCTCACACTACTCATTTCCTTTCGTTAATGACCTTGAAACCAGTATAATCCGTGTAAAAAAAAGAAGAAAAAAAAAAAGGAAAAGGGAAGAAGGAAAGAGGAATTAAATTACCTTGTTTTCCAGAGCAGCTTTCACTTTCTTTAATTCGGTTTCCAATCGACTTTTCTCAACCGCTAACTGTTGCTCTAAATGCGCCTTCAAAACCAAAGAAAAATAAACCATAATGTTAAATGATACAATGTTCGACTTATGGAAAACATTTCATTATCGAATCGATATTCAGTCAATTTCAAAAATATAGTAAGTCCAAATTTTATGTCCATCTTTTTTAACTCCATATTTTACCTTGTCCATATTTGCTTCTTCAATCAGTTTCTTGTACTTCTTGACGACAGCATCTGATTTGGCCACCTCTCTGTGAAAAAAAGTTCCTTACGTACTGTATTACGATGGTACAGTATGTATAATTTGATTTTTTAAACTTATATTGATTACAATTGGCTGGCTATATCTGTTTCCCTGTCTGCTTATTTCTAAAACACAACTTTCTCTTGGTCTCAGACACATCAAATGTAGAATTGGTTTCACGGCGGCCATGTTGGAAGAACTTAACAAAAGAATTGTCAATGAATTCTTTTGTTATATCCTCCAACATGGCCGCCGTGTCTATTTTTATTTAATTCTCTTGGGAATGGTTGAAAACCATCAATAAGAATAGATCTTTTTGGTTTGGGCCTATTTTTTCCCATTTTAGATCACTAGAGTATCATTTCTTTGTTTAATAGTTACACATGAAAAGACTGATAAATATGGATAACACTCAAACAAAAAATTTAATTTTCAAGAGAATGACAAGTGTTCTGTAATGGGAAATTATGACGCCCATGCTGAAAAAGTCTATTTAACAATGAAGCCACTTTTTTACCTGCTATGGATGTCCTCTAGAGATCCAACCTTGGTCCTCTCAAGCTCTAATTCGGCTTCTAATCGCGCCCTTTCCGTGCGATATGAGTTGACCTGTGATTCAAGTCTTGTTATTCGACTGTTCAGTTCGGACACGTTTCGTGAAGCCACACGCTCTTTTTCCTGTGCAGCGAGGAGCTGACTCTGAGCCTCATCTAAAAAGAGGAACAATGCAACAATGTTTGGCAAATGGTTGCAATAATTTATAGGCTTGCCAAATAAAGATGTGGGGGGGGGGGGGGGAGATTAGAGAAAGGAGAAGAGGAAGAGAATAGGTAACAGACAGAATAACAGAAGGAGCGATGTTTAATTCAAAAATGGAAACCGAACAAATATAAGATCAGGTAAGGAATCTTACTTAATCGTTCAGTTAGGTTTTTCTCCACCATCTCCCAAGTTGATGCTTGTCCACTGTGAGTGGCTTGTAAATTTTCTATTTGTCGTAATAAAGGACGTGTGGCTGAAAGAAACGAAAGGATATATTTTTTACAAAATATGACAGATGGAAGGGACAGGAGATGAAAGAAAATGGGACATTGTGGGAGTGAAGGGATGAGAGGAAGAAGGGAAAGAAGGAATGATAGTGAGAGGAAAGGCATAAATGGCATGAGAAGAAAACTGGATTGGAGTGACAGAAGGTGAGAAAAATGGCACAGTATGGTAAGTAATGGAATGGGAAGGAAAAAGATAGTGAAGGGACAGGACCACATGACTTGAAAAGAAAACTGGATGGAAGTGACAGAAAATGAGAAAACATGGCACAGCAAGGGTGTGAAGGTATGGGAGGAAGGGAAATGATGAAGGAGAGTGAGGGGACAGGACCACATTTTGATGTGGGAAGGAAACTGGATGGGAGGCAGTAGATGGGGAAAAAAGAAACAGCAAGGGTGTGAAGGGGTGGAAGAAAGGGAAAGAAGGAATATGATAGGAAGGAATATGACACTGGATGGAAGAGGCAGCAGATGAACACACAAAGGAGGAACACACCATGCGAGACGCTAGCAGCAAGATCTTGGTTACGATCCTCAGCTTCTTGAATTCTCTGGAAAATATATAAATACATAATCAACATGGAAAGAATTTGTTTCACATATTACATTATTCATTTTTAGGGAAGCACGGATAGTGTAGGGGAGAGAGCACTCGCCCCTTACCACTGTAAACCTGGTTCAAGTCCTGCTGGGCTTAGTGTCATATGTGAGTAGAGTTGTTTGTTGGTTCTCTCCTGTGCTTCAAGGGTTTTCCGAGTTCTCTGGCTTTCCTCCCTCTGTAAAAATCAACTTCTAAATTCCAACTTTTCATATCCAGTAGAAGAATAGCCACTCTTTGGATTCCACTGCTAATCTAATTGTCATTTTTTTTTCTTTTATTTATTTATTTATTCATTGCACAAACATGCAATGCTTTCAGTATCCCAGACACTGGCCCCTTATTTGACTGCTCCTGTGGCTTGTCATATTTCTGTGAGAGCCACAGGCAGACCAATGTTTTTCTTTCCCCACAAAAATCAACTCCTAAATTTCAATTCGATTTGCATGCTAGCACTTTATCAATGGGCCTCTAGTGCATTTGGTGAGCAGTTGGATCCCAAAATACATCACAACTTAAAAGCTCTACATGTAATTAAGGTCATAGCAATTTATTGTATAGTAATTTAGTGTATAGTATGTTCTAACAAACCTGTTGTAAGTCTTTAATTTCCTCTCGTAGACTTTCTTCTCGCCGGATAGCTTGTTTCTCAGCACGGCTTAAATTGGTCTGTAGGTCAGATATCTGAAGTGCCATCAATTCACTGTCCTGCCCATATTCACGGCGAGCTTTCTCTAATGCTATCCGTAATTCTTCTTTGGCTTTCATTTCAGCACTAAGCACTGCCTCCTAAATGGAATCAATGTTATTGTAAGAGCAATACACTCCTCTTTACTCCACCATGGCCGGTCCCAAGCCCAGATAAGAAAGGAGGGTTGGGCAAAGGACTAGCATTCCTTCCCTGTACAAACCAGAAAACACTACAGAAACATTACCAAAAGAGAAACTGGCTTTCAGATGTTGTTGATGGCCTATACCCCACAAGGGGTGTACATGTACAGGCTTAGAAGGAATACACTCTTCTTTGCGGTTCAGTTCAGTGACCACAAATACATGTAATAGTTCTGAGTCAAGGTTGGAGCTGTTGTGCATAGCAAAACTATAGTTTATCATGTGCTGCAACTCCAACTTCAACTTGGAAGGGAACTGAAGAAAAAAATATTAGAGAAAAAGAACTTTTTCGAATTCAATGGAGTGACCACTAAACAATGCCTCAAAGTCGAGGTCGGACTACATGATAAAATACAGTAAATGTATAAACACATCAGTAGGATTAAAACTCTCAGAGTTCTGACTTGCCTGAATTGAACTGTCTGAAGATGCTGCCTGCTTCTGTAGTGAAGTCATCTCTCTGTAAATTGACGTAATAAAGATCAGACAACTAAGCAGATTTTAAACTTTAAGTGATGAAATTTGCTGTTGATATTCCTGACTAAAATATACCTTGCCATGATTAACATAACAGCAAGCCTGCTCTCTTGGACAAAATTAGGCTAATTTCAATTGATAGGTGCTAAATAATAATGTTATACTTAGGTAATATAATTGATAGAGAATGCATGTCTTACTTGTAAGCATTGTCTAGGGCAACTTGCATACTTCGAACTTTCTCATTGGCATCTTCTAGTTCAGACTGGAAACACAAAAATTGATATTAAAATTTTGTATGACAGATTACATCCCTCCAATGTCAGTTGGTAATGGTGAGTGTGGAGAGATGGGACCACCATTTAAGGTGGTCATCCAAGGCACTTGAAAGTTTGACCATTTGCAGATGTAATTACAAAGGCAGCACTTTCTCCTCAGTTATTTTAAGAATCTGAGTGTTGGTCCGGCTGGGACTCGAACCATGACCTCCCACACAAAAGTCTGATGGCATAGACTACCGTTACTAGTTACCGTTTGTTTGCTTAATTGTTCTTCTTGTTTCTTCACATATGCATTTAGTTTAATGATTGCATCTGGTATAAAAATGAAAGCAAAGAAAACTAATGAATAAAATATCACAGAAATATAGGTTTTGACAGTAATTTCCTTTTATATTTTCTTTTCTTTTACTCATAACAAATATTTCCTTTTCTTTCGTATAACAGGTAGTAATCAGCTGTCAATGAATAGACCCCTTGCATGTGACTTCAAAGGAGCTAAACTTGGAGGACAAAACAAAAGAATTTCAAGCTCAAGAGAAGGGGACTTTAAGCAGAAGGACATGAAAATTTCAAAATCTCCATTCAATTTTTAATCTCCACAGGTCATAGGTTCTTTTATCCTTTTTCCCAAATTCTATTCCTTATTTCACAATTCACACACACCTTCTTGCTTTGAATGGCTATCATCACGTGATGTTAGAATGTCAGTCAGTCGTTTTACCTCATTTTCGTACTCTTCAAGTTTTTTCCTTTAGACAAAAGAACAGCAGAAGAAATTTAGTAATTTTTATTTATCAAAACTCTTGCTCTTATTAGAGTGCAAAGAAACTCACGTTTGTTTTTTGATTAGAGTATCATTTTCTTTCTCTTTTGCTCTGAGTTTTCTAATGGTCATGTTGCTTTGGAGTTCCTGCTTGGAAAGTTTCTCTCCTGTTGATTAGAGATGAAATTATCAGCATGGCAAAACTTAAATACTTGTAAACACTTATATTTTACAACCACCACTCCCCACGCAGGGCTCTTCYGTGAGGTTCCCTCCACACACACTACCACTAAATTCTATATTTCCAACATGCAACACTCAACTCACTTGTTGTTTTTTTACGGAGGGAGGAAACCGGAGATCCCGGAGAAAACCATTGTGGCAAGGGAGAGAACAACGTATCAAACAAACTCAACTCACATATGATCCTGAGTCTGAGCAGGGGCTCAAACCTGGATGACAGTGGTGAAAGGTGAGAAGTAAACCACTATGCCACCCATGCCACCCATGATAACAGTGTAACGTAGAGATTAGGATGACAAAGAAGGTGATTAGAAAGTTATGATGATGATGATGGTGAAGATGATGGCAATGATGACTAATGATGGTGGTGATGATGGCAGTAAAGATGATTGATGACAGTGGTGTTTATGACAATGAGAATATGAAGACTCGAGATTTGAATTAATTTTAAAATAATTTACATTTAAAACTCGAATTCCGATTGGATTATTCCATAAAAATAACACCATAATCCAATCAGAATTCGAGTTTTGAATCCGTCATTATTTCGGATCCCATGTCTTCATATTCTCAGAAAGAATAATAGATTTCAATATTCAAATAATAAAACCATGAATGAAATCTAGGAGGGTAAGCTTGAGCCGTTTTGACTGTAATGTTGAGGAAAATGTAAGGAAAAAAGGCATTAGATGATAATTAAAATTTCAGCAATAAGATATATGTTGATGATGACATGACTTTACCAAAGAAAATAAACAAATACAATGTAATGATACTGTTCTATTGCTTCATACACCAATAATAATGGCCATCTTCTCAAATGAGTGAAAACTATGTACAACAGCAACTGTACAGTACCTTCTGCAAGCAGCTGAACTATTTGTTCATCTTTCTCAGAGATGATTGTTGTCAGTTCTTCTTTTTGTCTTTCATAACTGGAAGGCCAAAAAAGGTTGATTAATTGATAGGTAATCAATACCACCTTGGAATCCACTGTTTATTGCTATTATTTCTATTATTTATTCATGATCATTAGAAAAAAACTTATGCACACAACAGCTTACATGGCTGTCAAATTATTTCTCGTTTCCTCCAGTTCCATTTTCAAGTCATCTCTCTCCTACGAAGTAAAATGAAAAGAATGAAACAGTAGATTTGATGAATGCCATGAAATTAATCCCTTACTTGTTTATTCATTCAATTTGTCACTATTTTATTTATCCAAAGGTCCATCCATTTATTTATTAATAGTTTTTTCATTCACTCCTTATGGTGGCTCAACGATATATGTAGTTCTTTTTGGGTTCGAGGTACCTCTTTTGGAATCATGATTTCAAATCTTAAGAATGCTTCAATAGACCTCCTCGCCTCTGGACCGCTCTATTGTCCCATTTTAGACCACTTGTCATTCCCTTGAGAATAATATTCTTTGTTTGAGCTGTATCCATATTCATGTGTCTTCTCATGTGCAACGAAGTGCAAACCTTAAACAAAGAAATGATACCCTAGGGAATGGCATGTGGTCTGAAATGGGAAAACATTACGTCAGAGCCGAGGAGGTCTATTGCTTTGATACTTTGTCAAGTTTGTTGTATAGGCCTAAATATATATTGGAGGTAATAAGGTACCTCAAGCCTGAAAAACTATATCAAGCCATCTTAAATCTCTCATTTAATATAATTTTTCTCATTCACCTATTCACTTATTCATTCACTTCTTTTTTCACTCCCATTCTCACCTTGGCAACCTCATGAAACTTGTTTTCTGTTGCTGCTATTCTTGTCGTAAACTCCTCTTTCATTTCCTCAAATTCTTCATCTTCTGAGTTGTGCACCTTTTCAAGTTGCTCCAATTGACTTAATAATAATACACATTGTTAATAATAATTGTGCATATATAATTATATTGAATATAATTGCAAGCATGAATAAAACATCCTGATTGTATGAAAGATACAGTACCTGAACAGGGCTTAAAATAACTACCCATAAGTCGCCAGTCATGATGACCAAATTAGTTTTAGCTCAGTTATACCACATTTCTGGCTCAACATTACCGTCAAACTTACTGACAAGGAAAAGATTTGACCAGACAAGTTTCAATAGACCCTTTTCGATTACTGCTGTGTTTCTTGATTACAGACTCATTTGCTCAGGCTAAGTCTCAATTTTGTAAAGAATATTCACGTTTTCCAATCAAGGTCCGTCAAGTTTCAAAGTGTTCGTATGAACTTGTGCATTCTTTATCTTACCGTTGGTATTTGCGGGTATTCACACTGGTTCGAGGCTTAGCCTGAGCAAATGAGTCTGTAATCTACTGTAGAAACACAGCAGTAATTTGGAACTTGAAAAGGGTCTATTCAGGGTGGACATTTTCTGATGCCTGACCATTTTTTTAAGCCCTGCCATTAAGTGATATCCTGTTCGTAGACTCTATACTATCAACTGGGTTTAACAAAATGCACCTTTTCCCCTGCATTTAAAATAGCAGTAGTTTCTATCCTCACCTTCTCAGTATGGCATTTGTTTCTTGTAGATCAATATTTTCCTTACTCAAAGCAACCATCTTACTCTCTCTAGCATCAACCAGTTCTTTTAGACCTGACACTTCCTATTTCAAAGACAACAAAGAAAATTAAAGGTAACCTATGCTACATGTAAGTAGTTTTTCAGTTGCATACAGAGCATACAATAGAAGGATTGAAGCTAAAAGTTGATAAATACACGTACCAGTAACTTAGAAAATGAATGATAAACATGATCATTTATTTTCCCTTTATTTTCAAATGGTGCCAAGGCATGAGTAATACCAAGGAAATGAAGGGAAAATGATAAAAAATAGACTAATTACCCAAATGATAAATGCATATATTTGGTTTCCTTTCAAATGGTATACAGAAATGCATACATGTACTGTACGTAGAAAGAAAAACTTGAAAACTAATATTTTACAAATATCACTTCCTGTACGAGGCTCTTCTGTGAGGTTCCCTCTACACATACAGGCACTAGCACTAGGTTCTATATTTACAACATATGACACTTTGTGACAACTCACATGTTGATTTTTACAGGGCGAGGGAGGAAACCGGAGAACCTGGAGAAATCCTTGTGGCAAGGAAGAGAACAAGACATCAAAAAAACTCAACTCATATATGATCTAGCCAGAGCTGGGGCTCAAATCTGGGCCACATCTAGTGCTTAGAGACAAGTGGTAAACCACTATGCCACCCACGCCACCCAAAGAAAGTGAAATAAGAGAGACAAAATACTTTTACCCAACCCTTCTTTGAACCGCTAGACTTTACCAACCTTCAAAAGAGTTTGCACTTGAATACTATTGGGCTCTTCATTCCTGTTTTCTTGAGCTGCCACAGTTTTTTCTTCTAAAGACTCCTCAGATAAAGCAGATTCATGCTCTTTTTCTTTCACAAGATTCTGATAATCTTTTGTCAATTCCCCTGTCACTTCCAAGTTATCTTCTTGAGACTCTTGCTTTTCTATTGCTGGAGAAGTCTCATCTTTTGTCAATTCCCCTGTCACTTCCAAGTTGATGTCTTCAGAATCTTGTTTTTCTAGTGTTGGAGAAGTCTTGGTTGACTCTCCCTGTTTTGAGAGTTTGATGATACTCTCCGCAATTTCAATCACATCATTACTGCTACTTTTCTCCAGATTGTCTTCTTCGTCTTGCATGTTTTCTTCAACTGTGTACACAGACCCAGTAATAACATCCTCACCATCACATTCATCCTCAACTGGTTCTTTTCTCCCCCCTGTTTCTTCTTGCTCTTGAGGTCTACTCTTTCCACCTTCTGTTAACAAACTCTTTTTTGTTTTTCTACTGAGACCAACATCATCTTCACAAACATGTTCATCACCTGTTAAAACTTTCAATTTTTCAGTGTAAGGAGTTGATGTTGCTCTGGGTGCTGTATGAAGAAGTGATTCAATATTCTTACTAACAACATCTAAATTTTCACTGTCTTCAGTGACTGACTGACTTTCTAAAGTTTCTGGTGATAAGTTGGAAGTCTCTTTACCTTCATAATATTTTACTTCACCAGTGTTTTCAGTATCATTATCTTTTAGTTCTTTCCCCATTTTCTCAGATTTAAAAGTACTGCCAGTTTGATCATTTTCTTTTTTAATACCATCAACTTGTCTTAAAATTTCCCTTTTATTTCCCAAGTTATTCTCTTTTACCAATTGTAATTTTTGTTCATCTTTAATAGGAAATATGTTTTCTGTTTTTGCTTCATTGAGTTTTTCATCATTTAAAGGACTCAACTCCTTACTATCCTTAGAAATATAGCTTTTATGCGGTGTTTGCTGTCCTGATGAATCTGTGGAAGACACTCTCATTTCATTTCCAATATGAATTTTTCCATTGCCATCTTTCATATCATGTGAAGCTTCTTTATCACACATTGCCTTAAGATCCTCATTGTTTGATCTCTCCTTTTGATTTTGATTTTTAGTTACTCCATTAGAATCATTTATCCTATTTTCTCTTTTCTTTTGTCTCCTTTTTTCTAATGTCTCTCCATGATTACTAGTTCTCTTATTTTGTACTTTTGAATCATTTTGTTTTGAAGATGGTAAAGTCTTTGTCTTCTTGTCTGCAGATGATGAAGAAGAAGATGATGATAAAGTTGATGCTGAAGATGCTGATGAGGTTCCAAGGAATGATGACCAAAAATCCCCACCTCCATCTACTGATGAATTATCCTTACTTGAATCTTTTTGTGTTGAGGTGTTAGAATTTGACTGAGGCTTCGATGACTGAAGTTTCACACCAGACTCTTTCTGTGTGTTGACTGATGCAGACTCTGTGCTTTCTTTATCTACAAGTATGAAATAACTTTAGTTTGAAGCTATTAATATACCTTTTCTGATATAGCAAACATGGTACATTACGTTCTTGCTTGGTCGTACAGTACATATTTATTCATAACTTCTTATCTGTGATTGCTAAAGCTGGGACAACCGTACCTTTTATGTTTGTCTGAAGGCCTATGTTTCCAATTTCCACCCAAATATTATTCCCTTGAGTATATTAAGAATGGTAAATATGCATATGACTGTGCCTAAAGCCTATTTTTTATCAGAAACACAGTTACAAGAAAATTAAAATAGCATCTCTGGCAAAAACTAAAACTGAAATTTAGAAATTTTGGGTCATAAATAAGCTGCACTGTTGTAAACTTATGAAGTGTCGTGTACTGTACATGCACGAGTGATTTAAGAAAATAAACTTCATTGCACCGGTTCATAAAAATAAGAAGAGTTGTCGCTAAAGTAATACCTTTAACATCGGCATTCTTGTTCTTCGATGAGGCTGCTGTTGTCTCGTCGATATCTAACACTTTATCGATGGACTTCTGAGCACTGGCCAGGGCAGTCTTGGCGTAACTAGTAAAGCTTGAAGCGTCAAACCAACTCATCTTTTAGTTGTATCGAACAGAAATCTCAGCCAATTTGTTAGGATGTCAGGGAGAAATAATGGATGGAAAATAATCAATTTTCCATAAGAAGAAAACTTTAAACATGGTCGCCATGTTGGATGGACGCGTTACTGTCTGGGGACTGGGACTAATGTTTACGTGTCAAATGAGAGAGCCTGGGAATGAACACAACTTGCAAAGCCAGCTGAGTTGACTGCGTTCCCTGAATGGAATTATGGGTCAACTATTTTTGGTAGATTTCTCTTGTCGATTGAACTAGAATTCCACTAATCAAAATATGATGTATATATGCTTTTTTTTTTGCACTGAAATATTTTCTTTAAAAAACTAGGTTTACTATTATTTTTTTCTTTAGTTCAAATATTTATTCTCAGCTTAATGATGTTTTAAGCGTTGGCCAAATAGATGAGTCCTATCTTCTTTTACTCAACCGGTATTCAGTCATTTTTTATGCATGTCTTTGTTTTTAGCCATGAAAAGTACCACCATCAATGGGGTAAGGGGGGCATCTTTAAAACATTTTGTTCTGATAATTGCGCTTCTCGAAACTTTTTGGCCTGCTCGAATAGCGTCGAAATAAACACACATCGATCACAATTTGGTTGAGTTTTCTTGTCCGAAACGTTTCTCGAATCCTGCGCCAGGTTTATAGAATTTTTCTCACGTGGCACACAGCTTTGGATGCTTATATTAGGTCTTTGAAAGAGGTCAAAAATATAAACAACCTTCTTTTTACGGAACCCAATTTCAAGTAGAGCTGGCCAGTAGTGGGGGTTGCATGCATGAAGCACCCACTGTTCATCCCACTTCTATTCTTTGTTCTAGCCTCAATTTCTCGACATGTAGAAGTGGGTTACTAACTCTTAACTAAACTGGATACCCTGAAGTTACTATTGCCTATACTGTGTCCCCCCTGTATCCACCAAACTTTCCCTGTCAAAGTTTCTATACCTGCAACTGCACCTGTTCAACGACATAATGTAAAATCATTGGTAGTTGCCTTAAATATCCCAGTGCACGAATCTCTAGTGTTCAGTTGCTCTTGTGACTTGAGTGTGAAACATCCTCAGACCGCGCACAAAGTTGGTAAGTAGAAGGCGAATTTGGTTTTTGCAGATACACTGCTCGTTGAATCTTTTGTTCAGTGACGACAAATTCGACAAATTTATCTCTATTCGGCACAGTTATTAGTGATTTCATAATGATAACTTTTAGCCTTCTATTTCTCTCTGCAGAAATTCCAGTCTAAAAAAATGTAGGAATAACTTTTTTCTTTCCTTAGAATAAGGACCCCGTTTTAGCAGTAGAGAGTATCACAGGTACTCATTAACATTAATATTTTTAATCGCCAGAATTTTTTTCTGGAACCAAATACTTACGTAAGAAAGAAATAAGTGATTTCTTCTCCTATAGGAAAAAAAAAAAAAAAAAAAAAAAAANAATAATTGTAGAATTTAAACTGTTTCTTGCTCCCTCCTTATCATACACATACACATATAAAGTAAAATGTAAAATGTTGTACATATTCTATTATTTTAAATACTTAGTCGTGATTGCCCAATTCAGTATGCCGGAAAGTTTGGGTGGTCTTGGTTTGTGTAGTCAAACCATATATACGCGATTTTTTTTTCAAAATTGCAAAGTGAAGCGAAAAAATACTGGCGCGACATTATATGTGACCTTCAATTATGAAGAATTAAAGATATGGTAATGACCATTTTAAAAAAAACACGAATAAAAGACACTGGTATTGAGAACAAAGTACTGGCACATCTGAGTAGTCATTAGACTCACATTAGATAGAAGCGTGGCATTTGGAAACAAATTATAAATGATATAACAAATAATGAATTGTGTTATTTGATTAAATCGAGAATTTAGAGGACATAGAATGTGATTTTATAGCAAAACGTGAAACTAACGTGTCAATACATAGGATTYTCGAGCACTTACAGTCGGTTTTTAGCGCATCCTTCCCCGAAGTTAAGTAACGCTTATCACCTTTTTTGGAGGAATAAAAGGAAAAGGAAAGGAAAAGAATAGAAAAAAAAAAAAAAAAAAAAAAAAAAAAAAAAAAAAAAAAAAAAAAAAAAAAAAGGAAAATGGGAGGATGATTGCTTGATTTTTTAAGTTCTCTTTATTTATTAATTATATTTTTACCACTATTTTGCTATTGTTGTTGTTTTGCTTTTCTTTTTGTTTTGTTTCCCAGTTCCTGGCAAGATTTTGTGTATGCATATCTAGCCAACAACAAACGCGTCGGTTTTCCGTGTAACCCGCCCCGAACGTACATTCGATCTCTCGATACTTGACCTTAATAACGTTCAGACTGTCTGTATTATTTGAATATGCTGGCTAGCGCTCGAATTCATTCTAGTTCAGGATATTTTTGTTTCGTATTTGTATCAAGAAAGTCAAAAGAAAGACGTGGCGCAAAGTAAACAAACACTGAAGTCTTTTTGTTTTTTCGTTTTTATACTTCGAAAAGGTGAAATTGCACAATGCATAGCTCCGACTACCGAGTGATTATTATTATCATCCCAGTTAATATATTTGCTTCAATCATGATAAAAATTATCATTGCTATAAGCTTATTCTACTATAAAAGATACATTATTATTATTATTACTCCAAAGCATCCTGGGAATCAGATCGATTTTTTCTGAGTTTCAAGAAACTTCAAAGGACTTCTCATTTTGTGTTACGGGTGCGTTTAGCTTCATTTCAGCCTTTAAATTATTCAAATGCTATCAACGATGGGCGAAAATTCTCATGTGAAGCGCGACAACTTTTCGTTGTTTTTGCTATTAATAATATTTTTTTTCTTGTCTTAACCTTAACGATCGGCACTGACTGAACTATTCGATTCAATCTATCGATTAATGAATTCCCAAACATCGAGATGCCATTGTGTGTATTTTCGAGAAAGGCGTTAAAAGTCATACTACAACAGGTCTTTTCGTTGCTGTTCAGTGCTATGAAAAGGCAATAAAAATCCACTTGCAACCAGTTTTGACCGGTTCGTCGCCCCAACACCCATCACCAAGTTTTAAAGTAAAATTTATTTAGGGTGTTTCCTTACATTTCACATTAAATTTTGACCAGAAAAGGGAGGGGTTTGGGGTATAGGTCTAAGCTATTGCAGACACGCACTGGTGAAGTCGCGCGCTAAAACAATTTTCACAACATTTCATGTAGGCAAGTGCTCTTGAAACCGTTTGATTTTCCGACAATGTCATGGCAACACTTTTGATTAACGTCCAGCAAAAGACCTAATTTTGTCGAGACAGAAAATTGTATCATTTCGCGTGTGATTGGTAAGCTTTGTAATTGCTTTCCCAAAATTCTCCGAAGTTTGTTACACTTGTTATTTTTCAATGCAGAATCTTTACGCTTACGCTCTTTACGGAGTGGTGAAGTGGCCACATTAGTTAAGTAAAATCAGATCTTAAAACCGGCTTCACCATCCTGAATTGATTCTGGTTTGGTTAATTCACATAGTTCAGAAAAATCCTGGTCAGTCACAGTTAAAGGGCAATTAGTAAACTACTTTTTCAGATAAATCTAATATCTTATGATGTCACGCTAACGTGATAAAGGTAGTAACAGGGTTTTTCTGATGTGTGTTTCTTACCTTGAAGGTCTCCTAAAAAAACTGACATGAACGCCTCTTGTATCTTGATCTTCTTGGTTCTTGTTGCCATCACCGCGAACTTAACTGCTGCTCGGTCGAATAAGAAAAGCAAGACCGAAAAGGCCGTTGACGATGCCATAAAGCACCGAGTTAAAACCAAAAAGATCGATGCTCTGAAGCAAGAAGATGGAGTCGACAACTACTGGACAATGTGCAAGCCCAAATACGACAACCCCCTTGGCGTGTGCCTGGCTGGTTATCATTTGACACAGAATCCCAAGGATGACAATAAGTACACATGGGCCAAAGAGGTCGACGGAATCTGGGATGGAACACACACCTTTAGATGCCCCGATAGACCGTATTATAAAGTGCGATATTTCTGCTCCAAAACCTTCACCAAATCTTATTGGCAAGGTAAAAATTCCTCGTTGCGGTAATCAGCTTTTGCCAAGTTTTCAACGCATGCATCCTTTAGAGCAGTTTTTGTATGACTGTGAAGAGCTCACGGCACAAACGTGGACGTGACACGCCAATGCATACGCTAAACCAATCACAATCCATCATGCACTCACAACACATAGTGTAGTGTCACACTCGTGTAAAGGCTCGTGTATATCAAGAAAATGCTACTGCATGACGCGTGGGATGTTTACCACTCGAAAGCATTACCATTGCATAGCTCCGTAGCATGTACTTAGTGCTGCTGTTATTTGTTTGTTCGCCTTTTCATCAAATCGTTCGCTTGCCTCATTCAGGTCGTTCATTTTTCTGTTGTTTGTTCACTTGTTTTCAAGGTACGGCGCCTTGGTGCGGCTCTGAAAACGATCAAGTCAATGGCTGCCAGAATGCAGGTTACCAGGGCCTGAGAATATGGACCAGCGACTACGGAGACGGAAACTACTGCGCCCTGGCTGGCACGAAAGTCCTTTGTGCTAAAGTATAGCTCGTAGGATTAATAGTCGTTACTGGCTGAGTTACTTAACTACAACTGAAATAAAGTTTCTTGAAAACAAAAGTTACATTCTGCCAACAGTTTGTTGGTTCGTTTTCAAAACCATGCCTCACAGCAAAAATATACAAGTGAAAAGATCCTAGAAGAGAGATCCCTATTGATGGTTTTCAACCATTCCCAAGAGAATTAAATAACAAAAGACACGTCGGCCATGTTGGAGGACATAACAAAAGAATTCATTGACAATTCTTTTGTTAAGTTCCTCCAACATGACCGCCGTGAAAACCATCAATTCTAGATCCATTCTCGCCAATATCAGAATCTCGAGGAAGAAAACTGCAGCCTGTGCACTTCTTCCATCACTGCATTAGCGCTCCTTTCGGCTCAAGTTTGTCTTCTTCGTCTTGCATGTTTTCTTCAAAAAATTAACTGTGTACACAGTGATTAACTGTGTCTTCGTCATTGAATTCTTCTTGATTCTACTTGAGTTAACCTTTGACCCCCTCTAACCTTCCTCTTCATGATTCACCATTGAAACGTTTAAGGTGACTGCCTCCTTTTGGAAATTGATTTAAACATTTTTTAAAACTTCGATTTTCCGAATTGAGATTGAATGCTGATTCCAAATCTGGAAAGAAAAATAGGGTGTCCCGAGCTCGTTTTCGAGATAATCAGCATTTAATGGAAGCCTACGCACGAGCTTTTGGAGTAAAAATTGCGCCACCGGAAGTGATAAGAAAAAAATTAAGATTCATAAGATAATAGTTATTTGCAGACTCTATGATTGCACGAATGAAGGCTAGTCAATCATTCTACAATAATACATGGATATTTTCGACAAAAAATACAAAAAAATACATTGATTTGTCATATTTTGTAGTTTCGGTGCCCTTAAAAAATCTCATAAAGTCGAACAAAAATTCCTACAAAAATCTATTTTTTCATGTGTTACTGATTTAAACTTTTTCTAAAATGTTGATAAAACCGAGATTTTTAGGAGTTTTTTCGAATGAGCTATTAAAAAATAGAGAGTCCCGTGCTAAATTTGAGGGTTTTGCCCTGTTGAAGCTCAAAACGCGTATGGTTCTTCAATAAAATCTTGTAGATTTTTCAGCGGTTTTTGAGCGCGCGCTCATCGTGGGCTCAATTCGAACGTTCAAAAGTAGGCAGCCACCTTAAAGGAATAGAAGAGACCCATGGTCTCTTGAAATGCTTTTTAAATAAAGTATCTCAGAACCAACTCATCTTTTTAAACAACAATTATCCCTTTAGAAAATTCAGTCAATTGATTTTGGATGGCAAAAAAAATAATATGAGAGAGCCTGGGAACGAACGCAACCGGCGACGAGCCGGCGCGATATTGGCGCGATAAGGATTATGGGGCAATTTAACAAAAAATCAAAATGGCGGACTAAGTTGGGATGTTTTTTCTTTGCATTATATTTTAATTATTGAGGCCTTGTTGTATCGTTAACGAGCGATGGCTGGCCGAGCTTGCGTAAATGTTATCAAGAAGTCTTTTTTACAGGTAAAGATAAATGGAAAATACTTTTATTTTATTTTTTATGGAGCCCTTCAAATTTTGGGTGTTTACTAGCAAAGTATTGTATAAATGCCAACCATTTTCACAAGTTGCTTTGTGTCACCAGCCAACTGATCTCTAGTTAGCATGGCTAACGCCACATAAAGTATCATTATAAAGTAAAGCCCACCCAACTCACATCGCATATAAAAATTAAAAAAAAAATAACCTGATTTAACGTGGAAAGTACGCTTAGCTAACTGCTAGTTTACAGTGTAGTCCACAAATTAATAAACTGAAATGAAGAAATGATCAAAGAAACATAAAGTGTTTTAAGAATCCCAACTGGCAAGGAGGCAAACCAGTTGGCTATTTACAAGCATGGTTGAGAAACTGAATTTGAACTAATCAGGACAAATACAGTCTCAGCTATAGTGGCCACAGCGGGACTTGAACCCGACTATGACCACTTGACCACGCTGCCTTCTTAATAATAATAATTAATATTTATACATAGACCTACATGACCTACATATTTAAGCTTATATTTTATGATGAGGATGTAGCCACATGACTCAAATTCCCTTGAGATATAAAAAACTATGGAACAGCCACATTTTTTGCCGATCTAACAGAGGAAGCTAATGAGGAACAAATATGCCTTGTTATCGTCAACCAACATGGTGGCTATGAGGTAACACACCAAGACACTGTGGAGCTTTGAATCAAATTCAGTAAATCTTTTGTCATTATATTTCAGTTATCTCGTAATGGGATCAATCCAAAAGTATCAACCTGTTATTCTGCCATGAATCATTATCCTGAAATACTAGGAATCATGGGGGTCAGATTTGCTACAAAAGCTAAGCCACTGAAAGGAGGTGTGAAAACCAAAGCAGTACCAGGTTACAGGGTTGCAGTCACAAAAGGATTTGAATCACAGCATACAGGTACGTTTGGATTATAATATCTGTGATTAAGAATACTCTTAAAACCCATTACAGCAGTATATCTTGCAATAATGTATTGGCGTATTTGTAGGCACAGGCTTTGGTACATTAAACTGACACAATTCGATACAAAGCTGGCAGGACTTACCAAAAACATCATGTAAAAGCTTGTTTGGCAGCAAAAAACCTACACATAGAAGTATCCCAATTCTTCATTTGCACGTTACGTCATCGCGGCCATGTTGGTRCCATTTAACAAAAGATTTCTCATTAGCATCCATTGTTAACGGTACCACAATGGCCRCCATGTTTTTGTCTTTTAACTCTCTTGGGAATGCTTGCAACTCATCGATACATTAAATTTGGACATTTTTTCATATCACACTATAAACTTCTCTTTCAGTATAACATGATCCTCACTCTTTCATCCCCTTCCCCTGCTTTGTCATATTTAAAAGATGAGTGAATCTCATTGTAACAATAGTTTTGTTATTCTTTCCATCTTTTATAGGAAGTCTGAAGGGTAGCTATGGAGCATCGGATAGATTACTTGACGATGTCATGATGCGGAAATACATAGAGGGAGTTTTCTATGACCATGTAGACTCTGACATTGTTATCAAGAGAAGAGATAACCGTATTATTATAGCTTTTGTTGTCAAAAGGGACTGTGACGTTAATAAGTTTTATTTTCTAACTGCAATGAGTGAAAAGTTACTTAGTGAGGTATTTAGCTGTATTGTTAAGTTTGAGCCACAGTCATCTGCTATTTAATTTGATTATAGCTAAAAATATTGTTTAGTTTTATTTCTGTTTTATACTTAGTTTGCTTTTCGTGTTACAGTGATACATCATTCTTAACCCAGAAAGCTGAGAAGGATCTGGGTATGAGAATGAGTGATACTTCCATTAAGTGGATCCCTGGTACTTTGGAGTCGTCATTAGTGGGGAGGGTCTGGGACAGAAACTAATAATAGCTTATTAAGCAGATAATATATGGTAAAACAAACCACTATTCAGCAGACACCAGCGAAGATCTTGACAGTTTAAAGGTGTCCACTTAATAGAGGTACCACTTCAATTCCTAATCTAAGATACTTTTTCAAATTTCCATCAATGATGTGTGTGGTGCAACGCCTCTGCCTTTTCTTTTTCTCTGACCTAGTCAATTCCACTTTGGCTTTTGTTTGACTAATTTACAATTGTCATGGCTAGAAAATGTTTGGCATTTTGATGGTCAGAAGTCGCTTATATTGAAGAAACATAAAAACAAACAAGGCAATTTATTCATTTTTTCCCTTGACATCATAGCCACCATCTTGGATGAATTTAGCCTATGTGCAGACCGTATTTATTAACGACAGTTAAATTCGGTCTGAATGCAGGCTAGGATGAATTAACAAAAGAATTGTCAATGAATTTTTTCGTTACATCATCCAACATATAATGCTTTTTACTTGCAATAATGCAAATGTTTCAGCTAGACCTTTTCTACTAAAATACTGCATTCAAAAAGCATTGTTATAAATCCTGCATATTTTGGACCAAAGACGACGAGATATAGAACTACAATATTTCGACTACATCTCGTCGTCTTTGGTCCAAAATTTGGATTTATAAAGATGCTCCCTACTCGGAACCATTTTCATTGTATTTCACTTAAAACTGTCAGACCGACATGGTTTATGTAAACTTTAAATTTGCATCTCTGAGTAAGGTAGAATGAAACATCAGTGACTGTCAGCTTCATGGCTATGGATACAGATGCTGAACATGACCTACCACAAGACAAATGACCTTTTCAGCTTATATGCAAATTGCCCATTTCAGATCACGACATTCCCTTGAGAATTGTTCTTTTAAGACGAACATGTTAAAATATTTACACATGAAAGATTCAACTCCCAAGAGTGGCATCACTTGGTCTGAAATGTGCACAGCAAACAACAATGCTAAAGAGTCTATTGAAGCTTCTATTACTCCAAAAAAGTGGTCCAGTTGAAAACAGATCAACTGCACTGGTTGGCTATTAGAGGAAAAAGCTGGGTCGAGTTGGCATTGCAGTGCATTGTAGGATTGTTTTAGGGGAGGAAATCGATGCCAGATTTAAAATATGTGACCCTCCCCATGAAAGCTGGATCTACTTACTTAGATATGCCCAGACTTTGTTTTAGGGTACCATAAAATTAAAGGCATTTCCCCTCCCCTAATATAGAATTTGGAAGACATAACAATAGGTTTCCAATTCTCATTGAAATCATTTTGTTTTGTCTTCCAAGTTAGAGCTGCTTTGGCGTCGCATGCAAAACGAACCCTAAAATCTGCTACTGAAAGTTTGTTCCTGTAATTGTTGAATGATGAGAACTCAAAGTGATCTTTTCTACTTTGAAAGTCTGGCTTCAACAGGATCTTCTGTATATCGTGACCGTTTTATGCAAATCAGAGATCAGCTTGTCGCGGGAATCGACTTCAACAGATGTATTTTTAAGACGAAACGTAACTGATAGCCGAACGTTCAGTTCATTGAGACCCTGAATTGTGTTTTTCGCTATCATTGAGCCCAACTAAACTTTGTGGTAAAACAGGTGTTACGTTTGATGACAATGATAATGTATCTCCGTTATTTTTTGGGTGTTCAATTGTCATATCTGCCTTCCTTTTAAAACGAGGAGTGTGAATATGTATTCTTTTTCTTATTCTATCGACAACACCCAAATTTTCATTCCCGTGTTTTCCTTTTCTCTTTTGCATTTCATGAAGGTTTTCTCTTTCGTAGTCGCTATCTTCATCGTCATATTCGGAAAGCAGATTCGGATTCCGAAGTGCTCCCGAAAACAGCATCCATACCTGAAATATTACTAGTGCAGTCATTAAGTAGAAAAACCAGTGTTCTGTTACAAAACTTCCGATAGTTGCGGTTAAAATGGAAGCGGCTAAGCCAAAGTAAATTTCGTCCAACAACATTTTCAAAGCTGTCGGAAAATTTGCATGCAAGTCACCCTTACGATCGAAGTCGTCGGCTGTCGATATCTCCTGTAAGAGATATAGCTTCAATAGTTGTTTAGAAAATACTATAAAATGGCGAGTAAACAAGTGAAACTTATGCAAACATATTGTTGTAGGTTGTGAAGAAAACGGTCCAACAACTCAACTGGTTCGTTTTTGGTATAAACCAAGTCTCGGTGCCCTAGCAACTGATACAACTCAGTATAATAGACTACAATGTTGTCCAAGACGCATATCTTGATCATATATGAATGATGATGATCCAACTTTCGTATTAAATCCACGGGTAACTTGGATTACGAATAACAGTCTCGAAAATTTTCCATCTTTCTCTTAGCGTTCTTCTTGCAGGAAAACGAGCAAAAATCCTAGCAAAATGTGTTGTCGTCGAAGAGTGAAGTTAATTTGAATTTCCACCCCGCGGTTGCTCTGTTTAAACAGCTCAAATGCAAATCAGAAAATATTGAGTTTCTTAGAGAAACGAGTAACCGCCAGGTGTTTTTTGTAATGTTTGTTTCCGCAGTCCTCTCAACACCTTGCTTTTCCAAGAGATCAATTGAAAACCGCTGACACTATCAGCCATATTATCTGTATTATTAACGCCATAGCTGGAGATGACTAATAGTGTTGAGGTGGGCGAAGTCTGAGAAAACTTTATCAATAGCATTATTGACATAAGCGTTCCCGACCATATATCGTATGTAAAAAGAGGCGTATTTGATTAGGAAGCTGTTTGTTAAAATTTACAATAACTAAATGAGTCACCATGTCTAAATTATTTGAGCCATCAGATTCCATCTTTCTATGTTTGAGTACATTTCTCTTTTTCCGCTTTCCATTTTCTTGTCATATGGACTACAGATTGACTACATATCAAATGCATACAAATACATATCGAATTCTCCGTAATTAATCACCTCAAGGTATTTCTATAAGAGAAGCAACCCTTCTCCCTGAGGTGTGTCAATCCTTTTTTTCACTGAGGTGTGGCAATCCTTCTCCCTGAGGTGTGACAATCCTTCTCCCTGAGGTGTGTCATTCCTTCTCCCTGAGGTGTGCCATCCTTCTCCCTGAGGTGTGTCATTCCTTCTCCCTGAGGTGTGACAATCCTTCTCCCTGACGTGTGGCAATCCTTCTCCCTGAGGTATGGCAATCCTTCTCCCTGAGGTATGGCAATCCTTCTCCCTGAGGTGTGACAATCCTTCTCCCTGACGTGTGTCAACCTTCTCCCTGAGGTGTGCCATCCTTCTCCCTGAGGTGTGTCATTCCTTCTTCCTGAGGTGTGCCATCCTTCTCCCTGAGGTGTGTCATTCCTTCTCCCTGAGGTGTGTCATTCCTTCTCCCTGAGGTGTGTCAATCCTTCTCCCTGAGTTGTGACAATCCTTCTCCCTGAGGTATGGCAATCCTTCTATCTGAGGAGCGATATGAGTGACCACAAATCCTCCCCGAGGTGAGATTGCATGGTGTGACAATCCCTTTTGTTGCTCAGGTGTGACAGTGACAACTTGGTTTGTAACGAGGTCTGGTTTGTAACGTAATAAATGTATTAAAGGCAGAATACGATTGAAAACTAAATAAAAAGTATATAGACACTTACCTGACACATCATTTTTAAACACTGTAAATAAGCAATAATTCCTTCTAGGCGGGATCAGAATTTTTTAATTTGGGCCTCCTGTGTTAACTTTATGACATCATTCACGGAGACAAGGAAGTGATTCGACTAAAATGCTTTCGTTTGGTAAACGTCGTTTCTTGTCGCAAAGATCGTCCATTTTCAAGAGCCTTTTCAAAGCAGTTTCTGCAAGGATGGTCCATGGGGAAAGCCCAGTGCAATCTGCTCTTTCACATCTAAAAGACATTGCAGTAACGCCAGATCAGCCAGAAGCCTACAAGGAAGCAGCAAAGATCTACAATCCAAACTATGCCTACGAGCAGCCAGCATTTGTGGCCTTTCCTAGAAATGTCGATGACATCAAGCGATGTTTGAGGGTTGCTAAAGACACTGGTACTCCATTGGCTATCAAATCTGGTGGACACTGCTTTGCCGGATACTCTACCATCGATAGCCAAGGTTTTGTCGTGTCCTACAAGAACATCAACAATGTTACACTCCATAATAACATGGTCACGGTAGAGTCTGGAGCAAGCTGGGGCGACGTGTACTCGAAACTTGAAGGCTCAGATTATGTAGCTGTTGGAGGATGTGTACCGGCAGTCGGTATCGGGGGGTACATTCTCGGAGGTGGCTACAGCATGCTGTCGCGTGCATATGGTGGTCTGGCTTGTGACAAGGCAGTGTCATACACGATGGTGACGGTGGATGGCGACAATGTCGTGAAGGCATCAGAGAACGAGAATGAGGATTTGTTTTGGGCTTTGAAAGGCGGTGGAGGAGGAAATTTTGGAGCTTTGGTTAATGTGACCCTAAAGGTTAGTCCTCGCCCTCGTCAGTTCGTTTGGACTCGCCTCATTTACGATGACAATGAAAGCTGCGAAAAAGGTCTTATTGCAGTTGGAGCTAATTTGAAACTCTTGCCAAAAGAGCTGAACCTTGACATGGCTATTCATGGCTTCTTTGGGAAAAGGGTCCTCACTCTTGATGCTGTCTATTCTGATCACCACGAAAACAAAGTTTTAGAAGCGCTAAAAAGTCTTCACCCAACGACGACGGATCCTCCACGAAGGTACACGTCTTACTTGCAGTTCGTAAATGAATACAGCAAGAGGCATGGCTTTGTTCATTACGAAGTAGAGCCAATATACATCAAGGGAGCTATGATCAAGTCCTTGCATCCAGATTTGGCCAAATTCTTTGCTACTTTAGAAATCCCTTCTGAATGCCTTATCGAGTTCGTCCACATGGGAGGTGACATTCAACAGTTTTCTCCAACATCAACAGCTTTCCCCCATCGCTCTGCTGAGTACAGCTTTTACACATATGGTAGGTTCATTGACCCAGAACACAAGGAAGAAGTGCACAGTTTTGCTACGTCAACATATGATGCTGTAAAGAAATCAGGCTGTGCTGTCGGCAGTTATGTGAACTACATTGAACGCCACCTTAAGAACTGGGCTGATGAGTACTATGGGGTGAACTACAAAAGGCTCTGTGAAGTAAAAAGTAAGTGGAATCCTGTGGGAAAGGGTTCATTGCATTTTGAACAAGAAATTGGTTCCACTTGGCAACCTAAAGATTAAAAAAGTTAGTTATTGTCTGTTGGTAGCTTCTACTTCTTGAAGCTTAATGATAGTAATAAAGACGTACATGTACTAGATACTATGTTTTAGGATCTTTTAGGATACTAGATTATGATAAAAATTAAATAAAGGACAGATTCAATATTAATAACAGTGTGATAGAATTTTACCACTGAAGATTTAAAAAAAGTTACTTAGTTATCTGTTGGTAGCTTCTACTTGAAGCTTAATGATAGTAAC
>NW_022261305.1:8381-25320 GCF_009602425.1 Actinia tenebrosa | reverse complement strand
AAAGACGTACATGTACTAGATAATATGTTTTAGGACCTTTTAGGATACTAGATTATAATAAAAACTAAATAAAGGACAGATTCAATATTAATAACAGTGTGATAGAATTTTACCCCTGAAGATTAAAAAAAATTAGTTATCTGTTGGTAGCTTCAGATCTACTTGAAGCTTAATGATAGTAATAAAGACGTACATGTACTAGATACTATGTTTTAGGACCTTTTAGGATAAGGGACACATTCATAAGAGACATATTAATAACACGGTGTGATACAATTTTACCCCTGATGATTAAAAAAAATTAGTTATCTATTAGTAGCTTCTACTTAATAAAGACGCATATGCAGATACTATGTTTTAGGACCTTTTAGGATACTAGATTATAAGAAAAATTGAATAAAGGAAAGATTTAATAATAACAGTGTGATAGAATTTTACCCCTGGGTTCCCGAAGGTGCTTTGCTCACCCTTACTTCAAAAAATAAATAAATAAATAAATAAAGAGAAAAATCCGGAAAAGATCCCACAGAGCACCCTCAAAATGGTTGGCTTTTTTCTAGCGACACCCTTTTGTCATTTGTAAATCACCGGCAATATCGTCCAGTATCATATCATATACAAGATAAAAGTGGTAAGGTAACAGCCCTACCATTTTGCCTTCCCTGATAGGAAGCATGTAGATGCCTGTGGTCGATATATCAGCAACTATCGGCAGAAATTATCTAGCTCGGCGTCATCGCTTGGGAAACATAGACCTTAGATGGGATTTCGAAGAAATGAAATAACGAAAAAACGAAAACTGGGCTCATCTAACATAAACATGCTGGATGCAATTGCAAGAAGACTGACAACACTGGCACTAACTTAAATACCAATTATCTTGACGAAACAGAGTTTTTTTCCAACTTTCTAGGTAGGATTTTTGCCTTCCAACTCGTATCTAGCGCGTGCTAGTGTGTTTAGAAACGCGATTGTATTGTGACGTGATTGTATAGTGACTAGCGTGATTGTATCGTGAGCAGTGTGACAAGAGAGATCGTCGTGTTGTCCTAGTGTGTTTACCCTGGGTGCCATATATTGTGTTGTGAAGACAAACAGAAGCTCTGTATTATAACTTTGTCGTTCCTGGTAGAGTCAGTTTTAATTACTGATGTATAACTCCTTCACGGGAGTCATTAATCAATCTACCGTATATTTGATTTTCATCGCATAATAAAGTCAGGAAGTCCAAAACGCAAGTTTTTCCTGAGCCGTTGTACTGGTCACACAAAGAGTTCACAGACGTTAAGCAAGTTGTATTTTATATCGTTCTGATTCAATTTTGGACAGTGATTCAATGAGAATTACTACTGACATGTTATAACACTGACGATTATCGATCTCACAGAATACGTCTCACAATGCAAGACAATCAATGAACACTGAGCACAAGGATATCACCAGCCCAGTAAATCCTTTAAATGGACTCCTACACAATAATTGTACTTATACAATCTACATAACTATAAATATTACTGTCTAAACCTATTTTACTCTTAAGGAGATTTTAAATTTTCTTTGGTAATGCACACCTAAATCTTCACTTGCAAATAAGTTTGAATCAAGGGTATCTTAAGATGAGCCATTATGTTTTCTCAATAGCGAGTGGGTATTAGACATGTCTTTGAAGAAGGCCTTCGTTATTAAACTAAGAAACTCGTGAATATATATATTAAAATGGGTAGATTAAGGTTTTGCTTGTTTCATGCCAAGCTCGAATTGCATTGAGGTCACAACAATATCTGGAATTTTCTCAAACTTTGCCTCTGCACCTTTTTCCAGTATACACCTATTTTAAAAAACGTTGTCATCGTCAAAGGCGATAGGTTTTTCCGAGACAGAAATGGTTTCGTTGAAAACAAGGAATATTGAATCAGTCTCAACACTAAGGTCCATATTCTTGATGAGAATAAGCAGCAGAAAAACAAGTCATTCCAGCTATTCTTGGATCTTGGAATGACCTATCTCCTATTACTTTTTGCCTATCCCTTTAGGCGAAGACAACGTTCTTTGAAATAGGTGTATATTCTTCTGTACTGATATACATGTTCCACAATACATTTCAAGCTTGGTTAGAAACATTGCAACAAAATCTTCACTTTTTTTGTGTGACATGGTAAATTTTTAAATAGTGATGATTCAGGTACTACACGAATGCAAACATTGAGTGTCCACGTTCCATGTTTTGCATGATTGACTTAAACTTTGCACAAACTCGTTAATACAATTCTATTTCAAGAAAACATAATGGCCCATACATACTTTATCTTTAACATTACTTTTTTAAAAGTTCATTCCCTTATTTTTTGTTTTTGGATGGAAATTGTCAGTGCTCCTCCCTTTAAACCTGCAAATAAATCACCAGCTTTAAGTTTTATAGAGAAAGCTAAATAAAAAAAATATATCTGTAACTACCTATTACTAGAAATAAAGTGCCAAAAAAGGATAAGTTATTATAGTCATATTTAAAAAATGGCTTTAAATACTTAAGATGCATCTGAAAATGGCAGAATGAGATGCATAATAGGTATTAATCGTTTTACAACTTTTATAAACTTCATGGTTGATGAGGTACAAAAAGTTGTTTTGATATAGTGGGTGATTTACTGAAGATAATGTATAAGAGAGGAACACAACAATATACACCTATATTTTTGTCCACTTTTCAAATTAAAGCTGATTTGTCATTTCACTTTGGCATGTGAATTCTTCTTCAAATGACTTTCAGAATGTGTCTTCATGCAGACTCAAAAGCCGAGTCTTAAAACAAAGTCCACAGGACAGGAAAACTTTTCTTTGGAACAAATAGATCTGTCTCCATTGTTCCCATGGAAACTCGGCAATTGGGGTTAATAATGTCAATGGTGTGCAAGGACAAGCGTCCACCACCACAAAGAGTTTCCATATATCCATGGCATGCATCTTGCTATACTGTCTTCTCTAGATCCTGTACATGGTATACTTTACACACTTTTAATATATTTAAGTGTGATTCTTGTTGCGCCTGCACATATTTTCTTACCATTAGATACTCTATATTACATATAGAGCAAGCAGGTTTTTTCATGTTCAATGTCTTAAGCCTTTTCCATCACCATGTATATATGGCAATTGTCTGTTAGTAAGTACAGGAGTAAAGTCATTGGCACATCACTATTAAGGTTTCCACAGCTCACAGAGCTATTTATCTGTAAAACAAATTAAAGCCAGCCACACTCAGCTTTACTATCAAGACATGGAATCCAATTCCTACAGCAGATAATTAATGAAAGATGAATTAAGAAGCCTTGTTGGAAGCATTTCATTCTGATGGACTTTCCTTGGGTATTATTTCAGCTTCAGCTTTAAACTTTTTAGCCTCAGGCTCTTGATTGCCATGTCCTGCATGCATACTAGGGTTAAGCATGCGCTTGGCACTATTCATCACCATGGAAACAGCAGCAGTGGTAGCAGAAGGTGAGAGGACACCAAGCGGAGAGGACTCTGGGGTCAATGTTGCTATGCTAGTGACGACTAACGGTGCTGGGAGTCTTGGTTTTGCGATAGGTTCTTGGCCAGTTGGCGACACATTGGTAGGAGTGGGTGCAGGAGTGAGGACACCAGCTTTAATGGCAATAAAATTGATCAGTATCAAGAATAATGCTGGAAATTACATATACGGGTTGAGTAACTAATGAAGATAGGCACTTGTCTGAAAACTTAATTAGTTAATGGTACTTGGGAACTTAGGGAAGGTACAGGGGAACAACTAATACGGTTGATGGTAGCCTGTAGAATCTTTACAACATCAAGTGATGGCAGCCATGACTGGAGGCAGGAGCAATACAATCGTTTTACATGAGAAAGAATTAAATTCCCTAGAGCAAAGGGATTTTATTGTTCTGCCATCTAACCACAGGAAGCCCAAGCAGTATTATGGGATGGGCACTTGATGGTGCAAAACTGCTAATCAATCTGATCTAATCTGATTTACATGAGAAAGAACTCAATTTCCAAGGGGAAAACATTCTTTTGTTGCAAAGCCTCTATTGATGATTACCAGTAACTTGTTACAATTTTTTTTCTTGATCAGCGGCGTGTAGCAATAAAAACAGTGGTGCTTACCTGAGCTAACAACCAATGATACTGCAGGAATACTTTTCAGTGATGATGACATTTGTTGTTTGTTGTCAAGGGAAACCACTTTAGGGCTCTCAGTGGGAGATTCTTCTCCTGACGACTGTGACAGCCCATTCTTTTCTGGCTCATTCCCATCTACTTGTTTAGTTGCTTCCCCAGCAGACTTAATGACGCTGACTGGGAAAGCAGCAGCTGGGATGAGTTTTGCTGCTGGGAGTTGATGCAATGCAAACTTGGCTGGAATAGCTTGAAGGTTTTGGACTGGGATAGCATGCCTAGCAATGGGAGAGGACATCACAGTGTTGTTTATGCTGGAAGAGAAGATAGGAGGCGTGGATTCCCCAGATGTAGGTGGTGGTACTGTTTTTGTCGGTGATGACTCACGGGAGTGTGTTGCGGGTGGTGTTGATGGAGGTGGCAATCGAAGACCATGGGTGGGTGAGACTGGAGCAGACCTAGAGAGAGGGGAAAATTTAATAATTATAAATAGAAATATAATAATAATATTTTACTATGGTGCCTACTCGCCAAGGCGATTTTTAGTAGGGCCCTAGAAATTATTAATATGAAATAATACAAATTTGGAGTTAATTTATTGATTCACACCGATCTGACTTGGTTTCATAATATATTTCAAATGAAAAAGTAAAGGTCATGGATGTGCTACAAAATGATTATTGCTTGGCTGAAACTGTTTCTTAGGGAGGGAGAAAAACTGGAGAACAGGGACAAAATCCCTGGTCGCAAGGGAGGGAGTAACAGTTTAGTGAGGAATCAAGCCTACGACCCCAGGTATAAACTGCTAAGTGATGAGAGACAGCACTGCATGCATGCTGCCTTTGCCACCAGAGACAGTAAGACATACCTGCAAGATGCTACACCAAAGGGTGGCTTGAAACAAGGGACACCCCTCTGCCTTCGTTTTCTAAAGGCTTGTTCTGACAACTTCTGCTCACAAGCTGGGTCTATTCTCCAGAATGATCCCTTGCCTGGCTCATCTTGCGCACGAGGCACTTTTACGAAGTAGCGATTCAATGATAAATTATGACGAATGGAGTTCTAAACAAAAAAACAAAAAAATATATATATATTAATGCACATTTCCTAATACTAATCCTAATAACTATTTTTTAAAGTGTTATTCTTATTCTCTTCACTTGAGGGAAAATGAAAAAAAATCTAAAAAATGTTATACACTTACCTGCCAGCCCTTATCCGCTGTGCGATAATAGGGATAATTCTTAGTTATGTGCGCATATATACCACTGAGGGTTAATTGTTTGTCAGGTGCTGTCAAGATTGCCTGTACGATAAGCTGTGCATATGAGTATGGTGGCTTGCCATCCTCTTTATTGCCCCCATCAGCATTTGATTCCATCTTGGAATCCAATGACACAGAGCTGGAATTACTGGTGGCATGTGAAACGTTAGCTGCATATTCTGCAACAGCTCGTAAATTACTGACAAACTTGTGATCTTCCCTAGAATTGCTTGGGCTTGCAGGACATGAGTTGGGAACACTGGAAAAATGCAAGCAGAACATATTTTTAAAATTTCTGCCTAATTCTACATTCAGTGTATAGAGCACAATTAATATATGCAAACCAAACCACATCTGATTGCAAAAAAATATCACTCAATCATCAATCATATGGAGTGATTGTGGGCTTTGGAATAAAATACTTTGCAAATTATAAATTATGTATATAGAACCCAGAATTCTTTCAGATTGTAGATCATTTTATTCAATTCATTGATAATTCGAGAATGAAACACAATAGAAATCAAAACCATGAAGAATTTTGTATATCTGATACAATATCCTGTTCATTTGCATAACCTTTTAACATGGATTTTTTTTAGCAAAACCTTAGTATCTAAATCTTTGAAATTTAAATACATAAAATTATTTACCCAAACATTGAATAAGGAGTCTATGACATTTGTGTCCAAGTTGCATCAGATTTACAATCACTTGCCTCCAGCTTGTGTCATAAATTTGATACAACACAGCACTCGTAAACATTACATGGTGGGTACGACAAATGAAAGTCAACCATATTACTAAACATTTCACGCCCTATAATCTCTCTTCTCAACTGCACATCACAGTTTTTACAAAGAGACTGTGATCAGCCTATATGTAAAGAAAGTTTGAAAAATAAGCACCAAATTGGTGTAACAAATGATTCAATTCCTTCCTCTAGTGAAAAAAATCCATTAATACTCAGTATCAATGAATGCTATCATATCAAAATATTTCAAAATAAAAGCATTCTTTTACATCAAACCCAAGAAATTCTACGAATTGAGCTAATAAAATAAAATCCAACACCTTATTTTGATTCACAATTTGAAAGAAAAGATATCACATATGCTGTATTTTTCCCAGTTATTTCTAACCACAATTAGCCTAGACATCACAAATATTTACAATAAACCTAACAATTATCAATTCTAATATCTTTCTGCATTTTTCCCCCAACTTAATTATAAAAAAATTATTACCTCTTGCACTGATCTTTTGCTGATAACAACTTTTATTGACAATCTGGAATTTTGATTGAGTTTCTCTTTTTTCTCAACTTCCAATTTCAGATACAGTAATTAAATTATAATAATAATAAGCTACAATATTGAACATTTTTTCTCATCTGACAGGTAATAAATCATATCAAAAAACATTATAATTGAATAAAATAAATAAAAGTACTGGGTGAGTATTGTACAGGTATTGTGTAGGTTATAAGTGTGTGGTTTGACAAAATCTCATCTTAATGTCTGGATAAAGTGTAAATAATGCTCATGTAAGCAAAAATATAAGAAGTGTCTCGAAGTAGGAAGGAAACATTGTCACTGTATCAATTTCCTAAAAGAAAAGAAATAATCTATGGAAAATATTAACATAAGATTGTCTTTAAGTGGCAAATTGCTTTAAGGAATAATAATATTTACAATAATATTTATAATAATATTGCCGTCATTTATAAAATTAGATAGGGTTTTGACTATAATCTCTCTGAAATATAGTTAACATGGTGAAAAAGAAAACAAAAGCAAAGAAAGGAGGAAGGAAGTAGTGGAAAGAAGAAACTGGAAAAAAGGGATAGGAAATAAAGGGAAGGAAAGCAAAAAGGAAAAAAGAAAAAAGAATGAACAAATGCATTTTTTAGGAGTGTAAAGCCATGTAAGCAAAAGGAAAAGAAAGCCAGTGTATGAGTGAGAGGTTTATTTCCATGAGAAGTACATTACAATTCAAGGAAGGAAAGCAGTGCTTAGCAAAATTGCATTTTCTGATTACTTCCACATTTTTTAATACTTTCAGAAAAATCTAGATGCACATTTTTTTAAATTATGCATACATTTTCTTTGATTTTAACTTCATGCTCTGGCTAAACAAGCTGCATTTACAAGTTATATGCAATTGCAATATAACGTAGATCCAATTCGTGAACTATGAAACTAGATGAAAATCCTCCTCCTGTATCTTTCTTTTTCACTACTTTTTAAAATTTTTTTTTCTAAAATTAACTTCCATGCACAAAATCTCAAGCCTGAAGCATCTACTTTGACTGCGAAACTACATCTATTTGATTAGGACAATGAAGACTTGAAAAATGGAATGGGTATTTCAAGTTGTTTTTTTGAGCATCAGACACACTTAATAAACCTTATTGTTGTTACCCAGTGTTTTTTTCGAATCAAAACAAAGTGAGAGGTGGTGTAGAAACTTAACATTCTAAGATAAAATGAATTTGATGGAGAAGCTTTAGATACTTTAGAGAGAATAATCAAAGGAAGTAAAAAACTGGTCTTGAATCTAAAGACTTTTAATTGTTTGCTTTTGACTAGCGGTGAAAACTACATCTCACGTATATCGACAAAATTACAATAATTGTCAGACAAGCAACATACAGATGGCGATAAAAAATAAAATAAGGAGTTTAATTTTGATCAAAAAACAACACAGCTTTGTTAAATCCTGTAAGAAAAAAGAATTACTTGCTGTACGCAGTTTAAACAATCAAAAGAAGTGTGAGTTGTTTAGTATTCAAACGTTTTTGTACATTGAAAACAATAAACCCACCAAAACTACTGTTTGTATTATATATACTCGATCAAACGATCAAGAACATACAGTGACTAAGCTATGAACGCACAGATTGATGGTAAGAAGGATAACAATGATCATCCTTTTTTAAAGATTTTTGTAGAATAACTTATTTTTCACCAAATCAAATCTAACCCTTTTAGGGTCATCATGGAAGTAAAACATCTTCAAATTACGACCAATACTTCTTGGTCATCAAAGGGAAAAGAATGTTATGGAAGCGTTTGAATCAGTTTTCAAATTTAGATTCAATTGGGAATCCTTCTCGGGAAATCAGACTCTCTAAAACGGATATAATTGCACAGAAAAGGATGGACTTGAACGCAAAAATCAAAGACTAACACGTGGTGTCAAAATTGAATCATTAAGTTTGTTTTTGAGTATTTCGCAATCTCTCATGTTGACGAGGTATCCTTCAAATTCCTAAAAATTTTTGCTTGTTTATAGGAACACTTTTTGTAATTAACTACGAATCAAATCATGAGAAGACTATCTTTAGCCATTAAGACAAATCCTAGTGTTTAAAAAATAAAAATACATGAAAACTTGAATGATAAACAAGCTGTTATTATCTTATGTGTCACTGTTGCTTTCCAGTTTAGCGACGATAAACAAGTTTTTTAACCGGTGCAATTTTAGTCCACTGTTCTTTGGTAATGTACTGTTAGATTGTTTTAAGATTTCAAAGAAAAACTCACCTTATTGTCCCGGTTGGAGAAGGGATTGGCGAAGAAAATGAAGCATCGTGATCTGGAATGTTTATTTTCAAAGGTGCTAGCTGGGTCTTTGTTTTGGGGGGACTTGGTACTCGTCGAGGAACACCATCATTCAACAGCGAGGTAAAACGTATTTTAACGTTGGTCGAAGGGAATCTTAACACACAGCTAAACCCAAAGATAATAAAATATTAACAAAACAACGAAAATAGAAAGTCTTGGTAACAAAATATGGTTAAAAAAGATTTGAAATTTTGACTTACGCGGGCGAGAGTTTCAATGGAGGAGCACCTCGTCTGGTAAAAACGCCGTCAACAAATATTCCATTTTTACCATTACAAGACAGGTAAAAATTACCATTTTCATAACGAATCTCCAAGTGCCTTCTAGAAACGAAACTAGAATGTCCCATGTTTACATCGACGCTTCCAAGGCTGCTATTGCGGCCGATAATGATTCGATTTTGACGGACAAGATATTCGAATTCACGTCCTTCAAGCTTTGCTATCGGAGTGATATTGTTTACACCAAACCACAATGGCTTACTCGCAGAAACAGGCGAAGTTTTGCTGGCTTTGAGGGCCAGCAGAGCCAGTGCATCGCTTTCTTGATCTCTGTTGGGTGAAGACATTATTCTTCAGGCAAGATCAAGCGTTTTTCTTTTCCTTGCACAAGGAGTAAAAATCTGATGGAGAAAGCAAAACAACAACACGAGGAGAAACATACGGGAACTCTACTAAACAATACATTACCTTTTAAGGGTATTATTTCCATATATGGTCATGTTTTGTAAACAACGGCGCTGATCACCCGATCTTCTCAACAAAATCACCGCCGCCAACAGACGCCATGACAAAGTATTTCAAAACAATCATCTTTTCCAAATAAATACTATCCTTGGAAAAATCCAGAAAGTGTTTTCATTGATGTTTTGAGGAAAAACAACGGAAGTCTGTCGTGTGATATTTAAAGGAGAATGTATATTTTTGTGGGTCACTTCATCATATTTACTCGCCGAAGGGACCGTTCAATTTTGATCGAGGGGGGTGGGGGTAGTTGCGCTGTAACCCAGACGAGATATCTGACCCCCCTGTCTGTTGTGCAATTTAAAATACCCCACTGTTTTTCATTCTGTTTGTTGTAAAAATGCAGTGAGTGAAACTCGAATTTTGCGTGAGCCCGACCCTCTTGAGCACGATTTTTTAATCCCCCCCCCTCCCCCCACTTCCCAAATAAATCCCAATCCTCTTCTAATTTTTCCACGGAAATAAAAAATTTTGAGACGCAAATGAAGTACATCAACTTGATGCAAAAAGAAAATATAGAAATAAAAAGATTTCATTATAAGAACTAGAATACATGGAATAAATAAACCATTTTAATGTCTGGGATTTACTCGGTAGATACAACTATTTCAATGAAAAGAGGTTTGTAAAGGTTGTATTGCATGTTGCATGCTACATGCCAAGTGCACTATGGACGATGCGTACTATGTGTGACGTGAATCCAATCAGCGAAAACTCTCAAAGATATGTAATTTTACCAAACTTTGCCTACACTTTTCTTGACATATTTTCTTCGGGTACACTCTTATGCTTTCGAAAATGAGCAAGATTGTACCATTCTGTTTTAAATTCAAAATTTGTTAAAAAAGATAAATGCTTGCAGCTTTGCGCGCGAAGAACCTCGTCACATAAAAGCGCGTGCAAGCTGCTTGTGATGGTGAGCGCGCGGAAAGTGACATTCAACCAAAGCCTTTTGTGATGTCAAAGTCAAAATGCAACTTTTGTGATCACGAGAAAAGACTGCAGCAAGGTTGAACAATTAAGTGGAAGATTTAATACTAAAGGATAAAAGTTTGTTGTCGAATTACTTTCAGTTAAAGATAAACCGCTTTTAAATAGGAAAATGAGTAAGTATTAGGTTTTTGTTTGTATGTCCAAGCAAGGCTTTTTGACTATGTGGTTTTCCTTTTATCTTTCGCGTACAATGAATTGCAAGCAATGTTTTTGGTATTGGCAATCCCAATTTTCTTAAAAGAAGTCCTAGGAATCAATAATTAATGTTTGGAAATAATTTGAATCGGATATTGGATACGGATTAATCCTTATCATCTGAAAGGATTTTATTGATATTTTCTCCCGTTTACAGAATTCGTAACGCTTTTGAAGAAAATTGTCAAATTTTTGAGAAAGAAGAGAAAAGGAAAAGCGAAGATTCTGGAGAGTAACAGCCGGCTTTTCTTTGGAACAGCACGACAAGAATTAGTACCAATTGATGTAATTGAAATCACCAGAAAGAACTCAAGTGAGGAACTCTTTGTTCCTTATGTTTTATCATTGACTGGTCTGGAGTCAGAATGGTACAGTCCTAAGGTTCTCTTCTCTGCGCATAAAATTCTAGAGCCGATTTGCGTGAGTCGCATGACTAGAAAGTACCCAGATGAACTTTTCGCACCGTTTGTGTTCAAGGAGTGGCAAACGTATTATGATGCTGGGCCAGTGTTTTGGTAGACTGGGTATATCACGGATCGTTTGAAGATACATCTGGGACAGAACAAACATATTTAGATCGAGAAACAATAGTTCCCTTCACAGTTCCCTGCGCAGTCTTGAAAGGTGGCCGTGCATTTGCATCGAAGCGAGATCTTGCAATGATAGAAACCTTTTCCTAACACCTTGGACAATTATTCACGTCTCTATCATTGCAAGCTGACCGTGCGTCTCGCTTCGATACAAAGGTACAGCAAACTTACAAGATGGCGCAGGGAACTGTGAAAGGGACTATTTCTCGATCTCGGAGTCACGATTTTCATAGTCAGGCTCTATACTTATACCGCCGCAATTCACTGACAACTGTGTCAAAAAGAAGAACTTGTGCTGCATGAACAATGTAAATGTTCTACGCAAGGAAGGCATGGATTTGCAACTCTTGCAACAGCAATGCTGTATGCGTCAAGAAAACGCTGCCAGTTCGACTAAAATAATGATGGTTATCTGCAATACGAAAATGTACATACTTTATGATCAAAAAAATAATGTATAGTAATCTAATGAGTAAAAAATAAGTTAATAAATGTATTGAAACACGTAAGGTGGCATGTTCAGTTATTGCGCAGTCTTAATGAGCAAGTGGGTGATAGTTAAGATGTCAGATCAAGCTTCCCATACCAGTAATAATATCTTTGCCCCGGGAACTATGGAGCAGGAGACTAATAAGCTCACAGAAGGCTTATTCCAATAGCTGGTTTGTTTGTTGATATACAAGATCGAGATGCTGCGCATGCAGTCAAAAGATGTTTCTGGTGTGCTACCCGTGCAAGAAAGAACTTTGCCCTGGAAAATATAGAGTAGGAGACTAAAACAGTCTGGAGGTCCCAACATTTGACCCAAATTAAGCCAACATTTTGATTCAATTAGCTAACATTTTGACCCCAAATCGTTTATAGACCATAACAAGCAGTCCTAACATTTGACCCAACCAATGTTCAAAAGTTGAGCCGTTTGTCAGGACCTTTCTAAGCGCATGCGCAAACAAACACTCAATAAACAAACAAGTGTACATGAAACCAGGCATTTCATGAAAGTACTCGGATATCAATTTGAAGAAATGTGAAAATCAATTTAATAAAGTTAAAATCATATCAAGCTGTTTCTGTTTCTATTCTTGGCAACACAGTGCGCCTCAGTTGTGGATTGCGTGACGTTGCAACCACATATTCAATCTTTTTTCGCGGCCTTAAAGCAAAGAGACCTCTTGATTTAGGTATTTCTGATCTCTTCTCCAATGCATAACGATGCAAAGAAAACTCCGCAGACGTGTAGAAGGATTTCATTCCCTTCACTACACGATACATTTTGTACCTTGTTTCTTTTCTACTGATTGTAATACTAGTAACAGTCCGCCAAGTCTCGCTGTCTGTAAACTGCTCTTTGATGATCAGGAAGTCTTGGGCCGCTTTGATACACTTGGTCGCTAAGTCTTCTGAGACAGGTGAAATGAACCACTCACTTGTGTCTGACTGGCACGTGATGTTGCTGTCCCAGCCGAGTCGAGGAAAAAACGATGTAAACTGGGTATTCAGTTTTGATATGGCTTCATCCTTCAATTGAGATAAAAGACAAGTTTTAGGATAAGATCGAGATTAGACTCTCCGAGCGGCAAAGTTGAGGCATGTGTGTCATTAATTCATAGCCTGGTCAATCTTTATGTGTTTCTTGTGGAAATGGCGCGAGATACCCTGAGGGCCGAGCCACCAGTACAACAGTTGGCACGGTTTTAACCAGACCACTTTAATCCCGTTGCAGAACCATATTCCCCTCGTAAAAAAGGGGAGTATCGGAGAAATGTTTTCCATTTCCTTTGAAACCGCAGCAGTGTCCAATGGTAGATACGACCCTCACCCTGTAATTACATTTAACCCCTTTTAACGAATCCTGGATCCTTTCCTTGTCCTGATATAATTTTCCCAGTGCGGAAATAAGGAAGACCCAGTTCGTTTTTTTCTCAAAACAATATACCTCTTTATCTGCACTGAAATTTTTTCTCATTTTAGACCATGTACGCCATTCCCTAGAGTATCATTTCTTTGTTTAACGGTTGCTTATGAGAAGAAACATGAATATGGATACAACTCAAACAAAGAATCTTATTTTCAAGAGAATGACACGTGGTCTGAAATGGGAAAACATTACATGCGCCAAAGTTAGAGGTCTATAGGCCACGTATTGCACTTTGCTAACCTACCTTTGGATCTGCTGTAAGGGGATCGTGTCTGCGCTTCATAATAGGAAGCGAGTGTCGAATATGAGGTGTAAAGACTGTGTTAGGCGATGTTGCAAAGGAGACTTTACGGTGCTTTTTGATTGGAGTTCCTCCATAATACGTGAATGTTGCTTTAACGTGGAGAGCCTTCAAAAAAAAAAACAAAAAAACAAAAATCAAACAAAAATGTTAGGTAAAACAGTTGAAATCATTTGTGCAATCAATGATTCGCCTAATAAGGTTGGACTTATTATTTGTCTAAAAAAATAACCCAAAACATCAACAACAATAAAAAACAGAAATTACTTGGCGATTTCTAAACAGCATTCATGTTTCCTTCCCTTGGTTACCGTTGCTATGTCACACAAGCACAACAAATTAGCTAGAATATCTCAGAATTTCAAGCTCTGATCTCGGAAAATCATTCATAAATTGTTTACTGTTCTGTTAAAATAAAGCAAAATTCTCTTAAGGCGTAATTTTTTTCCCATTACAGAAGAGTATTATTTCTTTGTTCAACTGTAGCACATAAGAAGACACATGAATATGGATACGACTCAAATGAAGATCTTATCTCAAGAGAACGACATTTTATCTGAAATGGGAAAACTTTACGCCCAAGGTAAAGACGTTTAACATCTCAACAAGTGCTCCAGTTTTTGATAGACCCTTCTAGCTTGCGTTATGTTTATTCCCATTTCATTTTCTTGAAAATACGAATCTATGTTTGAGTTGTATCTATATTTTCTTATGCACAACAGTTGAAAAGAAATGATACTCTAGGGAATGACACACCGGTCTGAAATGGGAAAACATTACGCCAAAGCTAAAAAAGGTTATTGCTCACCTTTTCTTTCCAGAACTGTTTCTCCTCTTCGTTGAACAAAGAATGGACCGAACCTCCATCTCTATCACGTCTGCAAAAATTTCTTGTCGTGACGACCTTAGCAAGAATCTTATTTTGTACCAAATCATCGAAACAATCGATCAGCTTTCTCATCAAGTCACCATCGCAAATCCTCAGTCTTCCTTTCCAATATGCTCGATTCAAATAGTCCCAAAAGTCAAAAACGTCCATTGTCATGCCCTCGTTTTTCCGCTTTATTTCGATGGGATCCTCCAAGTAAACCTTGGAAGGGTCGGGCTTCGGTAGTGCTCCTTCTTCGTCAAAACTTTTGATCTTTCCTCTTCGTCTCTTGACTCTCTTCACCTGCCCGATGGCTCGAAGTGGCGTTCTTACTTTCCTAGGGGCTGTCATAATGTCTTATTGGAGCACAAAACGTGTCCCTTGTTAAATAACTGCTACACTTGACCTGACAGGATTAGTTCTGTAATTGATTCTGTCATATCGAGCACTGTGACGTAACGTTCTAATTCCCTTCAGCGCGCGATATTTAGCGAACGCGAATGCAAACGCGCGCATAACCCAAATAGACTCAATGTCGATAAAAAGTTCATTGAGTGAGTAGCATTTCAGTTGCATCTATCTAAAACATCTTTTAATGACTCTAAATGAGACAGGTATGTCTCTCGGGAAGAGCATCTATTTTTTAATAAGGTAGAAACCGTGTGTGAATAAAGTTAAAGTTTATTATTATTATTACATTAATATTCTAATTAATATATTCGTAATTACTGTGACAGTAAAGGTCGTGTCCTACGGTATCATATAATCCTAGGGGCTGGTTGGATTGGAAATTGCATCCACACTTTCTCATAGAGAAATATGATTATCCCCGTCAACCGAGCCGTTAGCAAAAGGGACGATTCTAGCCCACACAAAAAATTTCCAACAATCCTCGTTAAAAGTCTCTAGTCTGTCTCTCCCTGGTGAGACTCGAGTTCATCCAGTGTGCGCAGTGTATGACAGGGCTCTGGGGTGTACTTCCCAGATGCTTTGTTTTCCTAATTAGAAAGAACGCATTCTCTGGGACCGGAAGTGGTCAAACTTGTCCTGGTCCCTAGGGCCTGCGTTTTTTTTGGCCTCCGTAGAGTAATTGCGCGCGCTTTTACTTCCGGCAGTACGTTCATTGGATAGCACTCCAATAATAGTTGGATGATTCGCCGCATGTATTTTGATACCCTAAAGAGGCTCTAAAAGCAAGACTGCGCATTTAAAATCGTGTGGAAAACGTCGATTTACATCCTATAATTTTTTATTTTACAAAGTAATATCACATATTCATATCTTTTTTACATCCTCAAATTTTTGAAACGTAAACAATTTTTCTATTTTTTTATAATCATTTTTCTTGATGGTAGAGTGTAACGAGTGTTTCCCTCTCACACTCCACCCCTCAACCCCACCCTGCCCAATACTCAAAAATACCCTTGCTCACACCCCCAACCACCACTCTATCATCTCCTTTTCTTACCACACCCCTTCCACCCCGCGACCCACCTCTATATCATCTCACTTCCTTACCACGCACATTCCAATAATAATTCCAAGATTTTCTTTCTTATTTTAAACAGTCATTCATTATTAACTTTTAGTATGTTGGTTTTACGACCACTTATACAATAACTAAAAATTATTTATAATATCATGAAATATCAAACATGGGAGCATTACAAGTTTGACGGAATAGATTTATCTATAATCATCTTGTCTAAAACCTTTTGTTAAATCAATTTTGTTCTTTGTATATTTTTGTTATCTGAGTGCCAGAGATTTTCATCTTGGGGTTAATAATTTTTAGGTAAACATAATTGCATTCTGGTCTGGCTCTGGTAATATAGACACGAAAAATGTGGAATCAAACTAGAAAGGGTTGGGTCTTTTCTATACTGACAAACAAGGTGCATTCTGGTCTAAAATGGGTTCAAGGCGCCCAAATGATTTTTGTACCCAAACTATACTAGAATTTACCATGTTTTAAAATATTTTGACTTTGGACGCTATGTTTACTGGATCAAATATAATACTGCTATACTAAATTTCAATTGAATTTGTAGTCTAGGGAAAATTTCTAGCACCCAATTAATATTTTTCATCTCTTTGACATAATTTCTAATTAAATTACTTATATAATCATATATCTTTTACCATGCACCTACGCACCTACATAAAGTATTAAAGCATTAATGTTTCTTTATAACCAATCAGATGCATTATTATTTTCCCCTATCTTGTGGTTAGAGAGTAATGACGTAAAATATAAAGATTTATTCCCCCCCCCCCCCCCCC
>NW_022261304.1:151818-165931 GCF_009602425.1 Actinia tenebrosa | reverse complement strand
ACAATTTACAATATTACTCTGCTCAGACCCTTATTTGCGCACTGGATATCTCTCTTCTTTGGGCAAACACACATAATGTCAGGAAGTTACGAAAGCAAATCAGTGTTGGGATGCATGTATTTATTCAAGTTTTCTCTCAAATTAAGATCATCCTCACCACATTTCATATTACTTATAAAAGTTCTCTGTCAAAGTCATTAATAATTCATAAGCTAATTTATTCAATCTGTGAGATACAATGATGATATCCAATATCTCAAGAGTGCAAGTAGGATTGCCGAGGGTATCCACGAGTGTGCCATGCGGCAATTTGATTGCTTAAGCTTGGTACACTAATCACTAGCAACMGAGGGAACATAGTCATTATCACAAACATAGTTGTGAGAGTGCTATTTCACTTGTGTCATAGTTGGAATGAACTGAAAAATAAAGGTAACCTGCCTTAAAGATCGGTCTTTAAAATCTTTTTACCATAACATTTTTCTTTTTAGGAAAACGATATTTGATGGCCCAGTAGATGACCCTAACTACCAGCCACTACCAGAAGACAGACCTGGAGGGTTTAACTGGGGTGAAGGAGAACAAGTGGGTGTAGATAATAATGATGACAACCAGTGAAAAAGATAATATTATTGRACCATTGCAGGACATGGAACTAATTTATTAGCTTTCCTTTGGCAAAATGGCTTGGCATTGAAATAAGATTGTAGTTGACAAGGCATCAAGTGTACAGATTGAGTAAAAGTGCTTGTACAGCTGTAAATATTGTTAGAGAATGAATGGTAATGAATTAAAACTGAGCAATATTCTAAATGTWACTAAAATAAAAGAACTATGACACTTAATTGATTAGCAGTTTGGCCAAAAGGGAAAGGGAAAATGAAATGAGTTGCTGCACCAAGAGCAAGTCACTRGCACTCAGGTCCAGCTTTGTTAAAAATACTACTACATGACAATTGTAGCAAACCAGAAATTTGGACTCAAACTAGAACACAATGTGTTATGAAAATGCACAAACGTTCTTGGCTTTTTCAGCAAGGAACCAAAGCATATTCATATTTCAAATATCATAAAAACAAGAATTCAATGTTCTGATTGAGYTGCATCCAAGTTGATTACCAGAAGGGAGAAAAGGACAGATCCAAGGTGGGTTTAGTGAGAGGGGTTTTGGAATAGAGTTGATAAAATCTGAAGACCACTACTGGAAAGATATAATGATCAAGAGAATAAAGAGGTATGGTCTGTTTGCTGATCTCTTCATTAATATAAAGTGCCCTTAATTTTGATGCTAATGAGGGAATACAAAGTAAATGTATCCAATTGAGTTGATTGTGGGTCAAAACAAACTATTGAACTTTGTCAAATCTGGGTTTGAAGATAAACTAATATTACATGCTATGCACATGCTAGGAAAATACTTATGCTGGGGAAGTCGGGGCCAGTTGTTTGATGTCAGCTGGTTTGTATGATATCACAGTCTGAAGTTATTCAATTCACTAGCCTGTAACATTTTTATTTATGAATTAATTGCATAATCATAAGCTAGAATATCTAATTTTATTAATAAAGAAACAGAATGAAGTATAAAAACCATTATCTAATCTTGTATCACTGACATAGAATCAATGTATCATACAGATTAATGGTAGCAATACATTAATTATTATGAGCTTATACAGCAGATCACAATAAAATATTTGAGTGTTACACATGACCTATGTTAGTTATAAAAGTTGAAACATGCACCCCTGTAGTCCATACTTCTGTGTCTGCATATATTATGAACAAAAAATACCTGTTCCATCATGATATGATTCTAGAGGTTTTTGGTTATAATATTGCATACAATTGATAGCAAAATTGTGGTCTCATTATGGCATCCTGCCCAAGTAAAACAATATTATTTTGGAGCAATGTTGCTTTCACTTCCCTAATATTATGTCTGAACCTATRTAGAGCAGATTTGCCATTCCAGAAAAATCTAATATGAAAATAAAGCCCTAATGTTAAAATCACTGTTATTAGCAAACCACYAAACAATGCACCCTTCCCCATTGCAAGCTCAATCACGAGTGCATTCAGGGCATCACAGAGGTTACATATGACACAGGCAGGCTAAAATAAATGTGTGATATTTAAAAATAAAATGTAGAGCGTGATTTATGAATAGGAAGCTCTGGAAACATTGTAAAACAACCGAGGATAGAGGGGTGAGGCACTTGATCAGAGCAGATTGGTTCTATCATCAGCATAGCCAAAATGCCAAGCCATGATTTCTATTATGTTTTCATTTCTGTAAAAACCTTACAGTATTCAAAGCCCTATACAGCTATTTCAAAAAAGGTTGAAAAAAAAAGGTCGAAGGAGCAAACAGCTAATGGAGATGGCTTCGTCAACTGCAAACAACACTAAATATGTCAACAATAAGCTTCGTATTCTTGACAAGAATAAGAAAAAGTCATTCCAGCTATTCTTTGATCTATGATTCTAAGATCTTTGACCTATCRCTTTTTGCCTATGTTTTATTACCTATCGCTGCTCGTCCCTTCTACCTGTTTTGAAATAGCTGTATGCGTACATCATGTTTTCTCATGTCATATAAGTCTGCTCTTAAATCCTTCAGAAATTAATTCATTAAGAGATGGTTTGTTAATAATCTACATAACTACATCATGGTTTCTTATACTCAATTCTTTCAACCTTGACGTCATCACCAAGTAACTGATATACATAGGTCACTACTGTGGAAGCTTGAATGTCCATCAGAACAAAAGAAGGCCTGACATTACTGCAATGAGGAAAAGAACAAATTTATTGGGTATTGCTGTATTGGGTACATTTAGAGTTCCCTTTTAACTCAGTGACTTTTATACTATAAAGCAAACAAAATGACAAAACCCTGGTAGAATTCTCAATCATGGTGATATTCTACAACAACAGTACCAGTACAAGAACAATCCTGCAACACTTGCGGCCCCTTCAGTGATTAACTTATTAGCATACCAATTCTAGTCCAAAACAGTTACTGTGGTGAATAGCAATTAGCTAGTTTTGGCATCCCCATTTTATAATGTACAAAATAACATTGAATTTCTTCATACCAAAGTGTATTGTTCCCAATGAAAATTGAGTTTAAAGTTGACATATAATTTTGGCAATTTTCATCAATATGACCCAGTTATGGTACCAGTGATTCGTTGTATAAAGAAACATGTATGCTTCATGAATACAGGGTTTGTGCTACATCTCCAACACAAAATTCAAGGACTTTTTAAGGACCATTTTGTTTATAAATTTTTTCTTAACAATTTATAGAGATAAAAAAATACTTAATTGACTTTATTTTAACAATGACCTTAAAAGTTTTAAAGCTCAGTAACATTGACTTAGGGTAATGGAAAATAGCAAGAGAGATACCAATGCCTTGCTGTGTTGGAACTCCAAGAACATTACAATCAAAATATGTTACAATTTCAAGGAGAATTCCAGGAGTATCCAGCAACTTTGTTATTTTCAAGGGCTTTTCAAATGCACTCAAAATTAAAATCTGTTTTCAATTCCAGGACTTTTCAAGGATTCCAAAGAGTAGCACAAACTCTGTGAATAGTAATTAGGGAAATATAGTCTAAATTTCTTTTATCACTATTTGATCCAGGAGGATGATAGCAGTTGAACCTCCCTTTGGAAACAATGGATCCTGAGGTGAACAAGGCATTACTTTTTAATAATTGCCTGATAGTTTTTCATTTTACTTGATATGCTTACCTTTCTAAAGGGGTATATGCCCCTGTGGCACTACCAGGGTTAATATAGAATTTTCCCTCATGTTCATAAGCCTCAAATTTATGAGTGTGGCCAAAAATAAGAATATCAACATCYAACTGTCGCTGAAGCTGGAAAACAATCCAAAACAGTCTTAACAACAATAAGAAATCAAAGATACATACAATGACTGGTATGTATGGATAATTACCATGGCTAGACTCTCTGGATCTCCCCATGGGACCACTTGATGTCCATGACAAAGTCCAATTCTGAACTGACCAACAGAGACCACTTTCTGCTCTGGATATGACAGATTCTGTGTAATATAAAAATGCAGAGGAATTTGAAGGTACTTAATTATAAACATTATTTTCTGATTTTAAATTAATTATTAAAAACTATTGAAAATTTAGCATTCTTATACATGAAACTTTATCACACCATCTGCAGCCATGCTTATTCTCAAGGAAATAAAAACGATGTGTGGCAGAATCAATTTTTCAAATCACATTAAACCAGATTCCATACACCTCTTTAGCTTGGGTGTAATGTTTTTCCCATTTCAGGCCATGTGGCATTCCCTTGAGTATCATTTCTGTTGGCATGCAAATAAAACAAAGAATCCTATTCTCAAAGGAATGACTGAAATGGGCAAACAAACACCCAATCTTAATAGGTTCATTATTCCTGTCATGGCTGGATGCCATCATGAGATGGTGCAAAGCACAATTTTTTTAGATAACAAGCCTTTACTAAAACAAACAAACAACATTATTTCAGTGTACTAACATCATCAAAGTCACCCCTGACGACATGAACATCACTTGCTAGGGTCTTTAGGTAGTCATATGAATCCTTTGTACAAAGGTTACCAGTACACAAGATATGCTGGATCTTCCCWGGAACCTTCAAGTATACAAACATATACATTAAGTACCTCTCATTAAAATTCAAACYCCTAATATAATATCAAGTCAGCTGTGCTGTGTTGCTTCTCCTCTTTTTTTATGCTCATAAACCTTAGGCAATTCAGAGCAGCAGGTGGCAACAMAGTTGATTGTAAGTCATTAGATACAGCCAAGACATTAAAACTGGTCTACAGACCGTGYATTATTGCTCTGTAATATTGCACTCGAAAAATGGTCATAATACATGGAAAATTGAATGTGTCGTACAATAACAGTCTATATTCACTGTTCATGAACAAAAGTAAAGTCACCAACGCAGAAGTAATAAAAATTATATATCTGTCAAAGCAACAATTTCATTGGTTATGACTTTTGACATTTTACTCTTGTTTCAGCTGCGGCCATTGCCCCAAGAAATGTCTGAAATGGTTCATGAAAATGTGTTATTTGGTACAATGGAAATAAAGGATTCCTGTAGTTAATAACTTGCAGACAGCAGTATCTAAAGCAAGTTGAAAAGCCCAACCTCCTGGGGGGAGGGGGGTGGGGGATATTCCCGTATATGGACTATACGTGGGTGATCCGCTGAACAGGGTATGGTTTTTTGAGCTTCTTATCACAAACAGGGTATGTATTTTCACTACTAAGTTCCAAGTTCTTCCTCAGTTTCCTGTCATATTCAGGGATTCTGCTTTTGTATTGACCGAAACTGGTTATTATGGTCGTAAAAAAACAATACGCAAGATGACATGATAATTGAAACAGGAACTCATTGAAATAATTTATATCTTTTGTCATAAACAGGGTCCACAAATTTGAGTTTTTTTTACCATAAACAGGGTACCCCTTTCAGAATTCCAGCAGAACACCCCTACCCAAATTCTGGTGGAGTACCCCCCCCCCCCCCCCCCCTGGCCTAACCTTTAGAATGGGACCACAATGAGGGGGGTGGGGTGGGTACAGTATGGTTGGATACTCATAAAATAAATAGACTTGGTCACCAGGGAGAAAGTACTTATAACTTCATAACTTACCAGCAACTTTTTAAACTTGGCAGGCAAGCCATGATGCCTGTGAGGGATGTGCAGATCTCCTAACACTAGAACAAGCTATAGAAATGTGACAAACATTGACATTATCAACTGCAAATATACAYCACAATGCAAATAAAAAGATATAGTATTCAAACTAATGTATCCTTGGGTGTTAACTCATTTTGGATGGTGAATACGAGTAATTCGACTAYATTTTATATCCTTAATTAAACTGTCCATAAACAACCTGATTTCCACTACCGCCTACTTCTTCATAACTTTYAAACATACTGCGCCCATATCTTCAACTTTTACCGCATAGAAGTTGTAATTTAGAAATTGAAGCTACAAATAATCTAAGATTTTCAGTAATATTGTGTAAATCGACGAGAATAAATGCGGTTAAACTAGTGTCTAAAGACCCACCATTTCAATGCTGCTTTCGCCTTCTTCTTCCAGATCAAGTGACTGATCGCGCGGTCACATAGCTTACCGGAAGTTAGCTTTTAAACAGACTTCGACGTGATTGGTTGCCGTATGTCAAATAGCCAATCAAAATCCAATGTACTAAAAATAGTCACAGGAAATGAGAGCAGCGACTCCAGACTTGTCTGAAGGTTTCTTGAAAAATACTTGTAGCAAGGCTGTACCCTTTGGTTTTACTATCCAAGCACATGACAACCAGGGGAGCAAACGTTGATAAAATCGTTACTCTTCAAAAGATACCCATATAGAAGATTCTAAGGAAAGATCGGGATGCCTAGAACCAAGGGAAACCATACCACAGTCAAATCGAAAACAGAGAAGAAGTTACGAAGGAAAATTTCTCAGAGTAATGGGAAAGCTAAAATTGCGAGAAGAAGAAAAAAGGTTCGTAAAAGGCTGGTTGGTCTATATTGATATAACAGAGCTCTTTGATTTGCTTTTAAACATGAATTAAAATTCATATCAAAATCCTGTATTTTAGGCAATTCTTGTTCAGTCCAGATCTTGTACACCGTGAGTGAGCCTTCTTCATGCATTGTCTGGCTCTGAAACCGAGACGAACTTTCGAACTGTATTTTGCTTTCAATGTTCCGTGAGCGTCTTTACCCAGAACGCTAAAATTTGACAGTTTTCTCCCCTTTCATTTCGAAAGGAAAATCGTGTTTTTAAGGAAATTTGGAATTTTAAGACTCGTCTACCTGACAAGCTACCAAAGCCTTGTACAGTAAACAATTATCCCTGCTTCGATGTTGTTCGATAACTACTTTTTTGTATCATGTAGGAAAACCTTTCAAAATAGAAATTCTACTGGATTTTCTTACCCATTTTTTCTAAATTCTCTACACTGGGCAATAATTGTTGGGCTAAATTTTGTTGAGGTTTTTATTATTTGAATGCATTTTCCTGGCCAAGAGCCGTGTAGTTTCTAGTTTGATTCAAAGGACGATCCTTTGGGGAAAAGTCAAAAGACCATTTAAACATTTTTAGTTTCCCTAATTAAATTGTTTTAATATACTGGATGAAAATATTTAATGCTTTTTCCACGTATACACTTTTTACCTGACTGAGCAAGCTATGTTGCTTTTTTAAGATTTTGTTAATATTTAAGCTTTTCCCACAAGATATAAAGTACAATGACTGGTAACATGATTGATACAAAAATAATAATAAACTCCTAATTATTCCGCCTCGAAACACTTTTAGAGTAATAAACTAAGATTCAGAATTTATTTTCTGACTGTCTCGAAAATTGTTCTTAGTTATTTCCCTAATTTTATTTTTCGATTTTTTCTTTCTTTCTTTTTTTCTTTTTCCAGTCAACAGGCGGGGTGAGCCCACGAAGTGACTCATCAGGAATCAGCGTTAATCAAGATGACGCAAGCGCCGTAGCTCCCGACAAGATCAACATGGCGGCAGTTTATTCAAGAGAAGCGAGTTTTGATGACAACAAATCTGATTTATTTGACGATGATGAAGACAGTAGAGGATTTCTCCATCCTAATGAATCAGATGAAGGTTAGTCGGTCTGGCTGTATTATAATTATCTGCCAAATCTTCCTTTTTTCGTCGCTTGAACCTGTCAAACTTTCTAAATTATACTTAGCTTATAAGTAACTTGTTTACCTTTCCATCAATTCACTTTGATCAATCATTTATAATATTTATTTATTTATTCCTTTTTCCTCTGTCACTTTTTTTATGATAGATAGATTTACTGCCCGTAAAATGTTCGCATTGCTTGTTAACCAAGCTTAAATTTCCTGTAATAGGAAAAAAGTAGATTTTTGATTAAGCTTGTTTAGAACAAAATAAAAAAATAAAGATTTCTTTTAGATACCGAAGATGCAAGTGAGACAGACATGGCTAAGCTTGAAGAGGAATTCACAGAGATGAAAGAGCAGTAAGTGCTATCAAGACACAAGTTGAACCACCAGAAATCGTGTGTGAAGGGGTAGAGGGGGATTGTATCTTGGGCATTTGAAATTTAATTCAGTGTGTGCATTTTTAAAATTAACTATGGTGAGTGATAAAAAGTGCCTTGGAATTGTAAATGGTTTCATTTGAATGAGGAAATGGAGCGAAATGAACTCTTAAAAGTTGTAGGAAATTGTAAGCAGATAAAGGTGAACATGCACATGTAAGGAATGTGATGACAGAGAGCAAAAGAGGGAATACAATTTGATGTATAGGATCTTCAATGTTCATGGTATACAACAGTAAAACATTGTTCATAAATTTATGTCTCTTTGTATAACTTAATTTCAGAATGTATCAAGAAAAGTTACGGGACTACAAGAATCAACTTCACTTGCTTAATATTGGTAAATATAGAGTAGTGTAAAACAAACAGCTTCATTCAATCGTTGACCTCATTCACATCAGAAAACCATTTGAAATGTATTGTATGCTTCAGGAAAACATGAAGAATATTCCAGGCGGCTCAAGGAACTGGAAAAAATTCGTGATGAGCGGCTTCTCATCACAGGTGAGTTGATGCATTTACAATTTAGTTGTACTATTTCCAAAAACCCCATTCATTTTCAATTATGTTTGACTTACAATCCCTTTTTTCTTTTGCAATAGAAATCTGCAAGAACTATGAGGTAGGTTCAGGAACAGAATCAACATGTCAGTATCAGGATTCCAATGTTAGAGGGATGTCCCAAGCATTTTGTGGTTTGCATTCAGCCTTTGTAAATGATTAGGTGGAGTGAGTCCTGAAAAGCTGTAACCCTTTGACAACTACAATGCTTGAAACTGCCATTAAAGGACACTCCTTATTTGAAAAATGCAAACTTCAACAAATTGGAGCGAGTTGCCGTAAAATGAGTAAACTCTTAGTTACTCTCACTTCTTTGAGATAGTGCTGTCTCAGGACTTCAGGATGCCCTCTTATATAGATGGACAAAATGGCTTCCAAAATTTCCAGTTTTTGAAAATCCCTCTAAACAAGGTGCCATTGCTTTGTTGAACTAAGTTCTGTTCTGCACTGGAAAATCATGCTACTTGTAAACTTCATTCCTTATTGATATAAAACACTGACAGTGTCACTCCAAACTCTATATGGCTTTGTTAGGGCTTACAGAATGTTTGGGTCCTGAAAAATGCTGAAAAACCTCAAAAATGTCTAGGAATTGTAGGGCTAAATATACATATATAACACTGATTTTTTTTGTCTAGTTTGAGCTTATAGAAAGTGAGCACATTAAAGAGAAGCAATCAATACAACAAGAATATGAGGTAGCTAATACTTGTATTACCTAGCTATTACCCATGTTGATCTGTGGCCCAGGTTTCAAGTTTCTTTATTTCACACACAAGTTTTATATCAATTATTTACTCATGTTGAAATTCATTTTTTTATAGATAAAGAGACTCCTCTTAAAATAGCAATTAACAAAATAAAATATTGTGTGCAGTGCTTAAAGGAGCTAAGCTTTTGGGTTCACCACTTATAGTATCTAGTGAGGACATACCAGGTCATAATATACTGTACTAAACTGCTAACTATGGCTTATCTAATTTCTTTCCTGTGTCRTTGTTTTTGCAGCAAAAGAAGATAGATCTAAAAGAAACTTTGTTATCTGAGCTGCAAGACAAAAAGAGAACAATTGAAGCTGAGAGAGTTTCCATGGAACTGACTGGAGGTAAATACACTGATTTTACCCAATAATTAAAATGGTTCCCATCTTTCCACACTTCATCATTCTAACCAATAACAGAGGGACATAAAAGAACCACTGAGGACGTGAAGAAACCCTGGCAGTGACCATCCTCAGTGCCTAAGCCTTGTACTAATCATCTCATGTTTGTAAATAATTGCATAAAAAGCAAGATCTGACATTCATTCATTCAATATAAAACACCTTTGATTATAATTACATAGAAAGGGCACTATATATATTGTAAATCATTATCATTATCAATAATATAACCTTCATGGCTTCCTTGCACTCCAGATTCTGTTGAGATTAAGCCTGCTGTAACAAGAAAGTTGAGAAGAAGACCTAATGAGCCATTACCTGCCCCTGAAAAAAGAAGAAAGACATCACATATCCTTTGCAGAAGAAATCTTAATTTATTACTATTACTTATTACAGACTGTGACAAAATGTGATCATTTGTTTATTATACATTTAGGGTCGATACAATAACAAAACGCACTGTTTCCAGTTTACCATGAAGTGATGTTGTATCACTAACACTATTCTATTCTAATTTTTTTTTGTTTCTTACTGTTTCATTTTATATTTGGATATCAAACAAGTATTTTCAACATTGTTTGATCAGCCTTTCAAGCACAATAAGTGCATTTTTCCGCTCTGGTTACCCCAAAAGCTGCAAAGTAATATGGGTATGGAAAAGTAAATAATAAATTGCCGATTGCATTTTACTGTTTGCTTCTTCAACCTTTTTTGAAATAAATGTATAATGTGTGTTTGCTGTAACACACTGATAATGCCAGTTGCATCCAGATTTTTCTTCTATCAAAAGATACTCACCATTGGAATTCTGTTGTATACTATATGGTCCCACATTTTTAGATATCCATCAAACACCAATGTTATTTTTATTCTTTATTTATAATAGGCTCAATGATGATTTGTTTTTTTTTGTATTTTGCTGTATTCCCCTTAACTTTATCCCACCCCAAATAAATTACCTGCTGGACGAAGATGACATTATAGACGACCTAAGAGCTCTAAACAAATTTTTGCCAACCAGAGAGGTGAGCTCTATGATGCATTTGATTCATTTCATTCAAAGGGTTTCTAATTTTCATGTTTTGTTTTTAGAACACAAACTCCCCAGCACTTTCTCAGAGTAAAGGAAACAGCCGAGTAAAAGGTGACTCAGGTTAGTACCTGCAGGGTGGAAGAGGGAGTGATGTGTCACCTGTGTCGTGTCAATAGACCTACCTACAGGGTGGGTGCAGGAGTGATGTGTCACCTGTGTCATGTCAATAGACCCTACCTACAGGGTGGGTGAGGAGGTGATGTGTCACCTGTGTCATGTCAGTAGACCTTACCTACAGGGTGGTGGAGGGGGTGAGGTGTGTCACATGTCAGGACAATACACTACTTACAGGGTGGCATGTGGTTTTTTTCAGTAACAAGGGAAGGTAGGTTTCTCATTGGGAAGGAGTGCTGGGGCTTCAGATGGAGGATTATCTATTAAAATATGACATTTTGTGGAGAGTCAAACCTTTTCATTCATTTTGATGAAAGCTGTTTCCTTGTTGACTTAATACAAAAGGCAATTCTTACTGAGTGAAAGGGGCTACAACCATTTTTTAAAGTTTTCACGAAAATCCCCCAATCCTCACCCCTCCTTTCTACCAATTAAAAATGTGCCTTCCCTAAACACAACTTATAATTCACTTTTTTTTCTTCAGGCAACAATAGTAGTCACTCAGACTCAAGTCACTCAGATGCACGACTTGATGATGGCAAGTTATATTATGACAAAAAATGGTAAGACAATCACATTATATGGGGATTAAACCTATAAATAATATTCTGTATGCTCTGCCTCCTTATCTACAGGCCTGTAGCAAGGCTTAAAAATGTGTGTGCTGGGAGGGGGGAAACAACTCTTTTCCTGAAGACCATAATAAATCCCTCTTATTGTGTACTCAAGCCAATACTCCAGTTACAAGTTCTCTTTGCTCAGCCTTAGCCTCAGTTGTACGTTAAAATATTCAACCATTCGACCAAAACCCGTGGCATTTTAATCAACTTGTATTGTTCCATAGTATGTACATTACTTGCTATAATATGTACTTTAATGAAAGCAAAAAACACATTGCACGCAATCGAGTCTGAGGCTGAGCAAAGGCGAACTCGAAATGGGAGTATTGAATGCGCATAATTTACAAAAGTTGCATCTACACAGTGTACGTGTTGATTTGTTAACATTCGGTACACTATACTGTACCATTTCAACGTTACATACCTTCACCTTATCTCATCTAAAATAACTGCAGCCCTTCCCCTTGCTATGGGCCTGATCTAGTAGTATAATCTGATCTGTATAATTATTCTAGGTTCCATAAAGGTAATAGTATTATAGTAGAAAACAGAGATGGTGCCAAATACAGGTAAGATTGTGCAGTACGTCAAATCATCAAACCAATCAGATTGCACATAACGTTGTAGGTTAATCATCTTCTTTTGTTATTTTCAGTGGAACATTGTCATCCATTGGACAAAATGAGGTTAGTTACTGTAATATACATAAAGAAGTCTAGTCACTATTGATTTTGGTTGCTCATTGTCCTTTCTTTTAATACGATGGTATACCCGTGAGGGAAAACATAATTTTTGTAAATTAAAATTGTATTAGTGACAAATAAGTTACAATTTTTATTGCTGGTGTGACGATATCCTATATTGTTTAGTTAACAATCATTATGTAACTCAGGATAGCTTGTAATTCAACCCGCTCTCAGGGGGTGTGTCGTCTTTATAACTAAACCTTAAAGACCGTTACAGCTTTCATAAAAACTACATGACTTATTTTATATAACTTATAGTACACTCAACAAAATTGCTCGACTCTGATTGGTCGAGAGAAGTACAATTATAGCGTTAATATTGTACTCCGTAGGAGTACCGAATTAAGTCGCTATGGCAACACGGCCAAAGCAATGTCGATCAATGTCAATGTCTATCATTTTGTTCTTAAAAAACATTTTGAAATTAAAAATTTTAAAGCCGTAAGAACTAATCTTTTTTATGCATTTCAGTTGCGCGATGGACTGAAAATCGGCCGCCAAATACACAAAGATGAACGGCATCGCTTCGCATTTTTTACTGAAATTTTGTTGAGTGAACTATAAACAAAAAATCGCACGATCTTCTCGTACAATTTAATTGTACTCGAGATCGTGCGATTTCCTATACTAATTACTTTTAAGTATTCTTGTTTATAACTGTTGACTAATACTTTTTCATGTTTTATTGCAGATTGTTATAAAGAAAACAGACAACACAAAGACCAAAATCTACTTGACATCCCTTCAGAAAGGAAAATTTATTCTTAAGAAAAAGAACAACACTGCATCATAACCATGATATTGGAAATAATATAATCCWGTAATATACTCCATTCACTATCCTGTTTATGCAGGAAACTTAAGGCTTACGGCAGCATAAGATAAGAAGAGGATCAGTCCTTTCTTTTTTCAACTTTTGTATGTGTCAAAACCTTTGTTTATCCAGCGGCAACTCATCCGTAATCACTAGAACATGAGAAAGGATGTCTTTGTTGTAAGTGATCCTCTGTGTGAGAACTTTCGTTTCCAAAACAGTTTATCCATTTACATGCGAATCATGCAAAACTGTAGCACTTTAAAATTGCTTCACTAATGATACTTATTGATATTTTATTTTCAAAATACAGTAGTGTACAGGACACCCTGCTAACGCTGTAATAACTTACGCTTTCTTAAAGCGATGCATAAGTTCTTCATTTGGGACATCCCCCTAACAAATTCCTGTATCCGCAGCCCCAGTATCCGCAGCCCCATTATGGATTCTATCAATGTCATATGAATAGCAGGTTTAACTGTATCGAAATAAAATATATTAACTATATGGTTGACATTACTGGTGCACCACATTAATTTATTATTAATCGCTCGACTCAATCCCTTTCTTTTGTCAGTCTTGTTGGCCTATAGAAATAATACCTTCCTCAAGAAGAAAAGGACTTTCGAAACATTAAAATCAAAACTTGCCTTTATAACTGTTGTCCTATAAGTACAAGGGGAAGAAGGGTAGGCCAAAAGAGAGCAGAAATGATATCGTAGAGAGCAAATTAATAACCTGTAGTGTGCATTTAAAGTGCTACTACGACGAAAATCGCTCAAACTTGGATTCAGCTGAAACTTCCTAAAAATACTCTTTAAAGGTCCAA
>NW_022261304.1:141419-151423 GCF_009602425.1 Actinia tenebrosa | reverse complement strand
TTAGGAAGTTTCAGCTGAATCCAAGTTTGAGCGATTTTCGTCGTAGTAGCACTTTAAGGAAAGAGTTTATAAGTAAAAAACTGAATCCAATCCCTTCCCCTTTCTATTTTTGAAGTGGGTCATAGAGTGACCACAGTAAATCCGTGAAACTTCATGCAAATTCCATTGTTTTCTATATCGTTTAATTAGCACTATTTTGTACTATTTAGTAATTAGTGTTTCACGGATTAATTGTTTGCACTCTAGTTCACGGAGTATTGTCAGTTGTATAATCCATGGCTACTAGGGCTCTTATTCTATACCGCCCTAACGGTTTGCTTTGTTATTCATAAGGTTGTATACACTCAATTGAAGAATCGTTGTCGGGCTCAGAAACATAGAACATGGAAGCTGAGACCGAAATGGCACATGGGAAGTACGTTAATTGGATGCATGCTGTGACCGGCGACCCGTGGCATCATCCACTGTTTTTRATACGCGTTTGGCATTCTAAACCGACTGCATGGATGGCACAAATGAATAAATTATAATATAATTATGTCATTCCCCATGTGCCATTTCGGTTTCAGCTTTTATGTTCTATGTTTCTGAACCCGACAAAGATTCTTCAATTGAGTGTATCTGGTTTAAATATTACGGTCATAAAGTATGAGGGGAGGCAAAATCAGTGGGTGGGTCACATAATTTTGAACTCCTTCAAATTGGTGGGCTGTTGATAAAATTTGATAACCAAAAAGGGTCGGCCATTACAAAATAGAGTATTATAATTGTCATCATCAGAATTTCTCAAGGAAATTTGTAGTTGCAGAGGATCTGGTTAGGAAGTATGTAGAACGAACATCTGCAGTACCTTCGAATGAACAAAATTAAAATGGCAAATGAAAAGAAAAATATAAGGAAGCATGCAGAGAAACTTAAAGCATACAAAGAGTATGACTGGAAAGACATACAAGAAAGCGGAATACTTAAGAAGCAGGGGGTTACAGTCTTGGACCTCTTAAAAAAGCACAACTTGCTCAAGCGCAAAATGTACAAAAGTGAGAAAGTCCAAGTAATATAAATGCTTGGCTGTCTATGCATCCATGATATCAGGATGATGTACAAAGAACTGAGAGGGTTTTATTGTTGTAGGGCCGCACGGTCCATATATCAACATCCATGATATCAGGATGATGTACAAAGCACTGAGAGGGTTTTATTGTTGTAGGGCTGCACGGTCCATATATCAACATCCATGATATCGGGATGATGTACAAAGCACTGAGGGTTTTATTTAAGATTGTTTTCATTTCTATAAAAGAATTATAAAGTGGGATTAAGGCACAATTGTTGGATTTTACACATTTTTCTCGGAATAATATCTGCCTTGGAACCGATACCCGACATACGTCCATGCATTTTTGTGGACTACAAACAAGTCAGTATAGAATAGACTCCTTTGTTATCATTTACCACGAATAGCTCATTGTCTCTAACAGAGCCCTGTATTGGTCCATTTGGCATCACTACTAAACAAAGTTTCCGAGCAAATCTAACGTTGTTTAGTTTAGTTTATTTCTCACAATACGGTATTAACATATACATTTTATAAAACTTGAGACATACAAATTTTGTGACTGGCGAAAAAAACAGAACTTTCGTCCCAATTGATATTCCCTCTCCATACAATTTACATACAGTACAAACATGATTAACATTAAAATTGACGAGGAAAAAACAATAATAAATAGAAAAACATCAGAATTTATCAAAATTAAAATTCCAAAGATTTTAAGGTGGGAAGTTGCGTTATCGTTGGCTAACGAAAACCTGCCTAACGAGAACAGCATCATCCAGTGTTCGTGTAGGACATTTACAAGATGGCGTCATATTGACTACCAGACTTCATTGCACACTTTCTTTTGTTCAGTTAATTAGCACCAATTGTCTTATTATTTAGTTGTTATATGAGTGAATACAAATTGAAATGAGAAAGAAAATTTGTGAATCATCTTATACGCCATACGCCCTATTCAACCAATTGGTTTAATGCACAAGCACTTTCCTGTGATGAGCACTCATCTCCATTTTAGGCCAAAGATAAACAGTAGAGTGCAAACCATATATCCCAGGGCCGTAACCAGGGGGCTTTTTTTTGATTCTGCTATTTTTTATTTTTGGTTACCTTTTTTTTTKGGGTTCTGCAAATCATTGCCTGTGCACCTCCATAGCAAGATCCCTGGTTACACCCCTGTATCACTGAAATAATACTAACTAATTAGTGCAAAATAGTACCAACGAAACAATTGAAAACAAAAGAAATAGATGTGTTTAGTGCTATTTAGCTTTTGTGCTATTTCAGTGATATATGGTTCGCACTTTAGAATTATATCCCTTAAAGATTCTCCTCGACCCTTCCCGATATTCCACAGGTACATTGTGATAAAGACATTGATATTTTCTCGCTCTTGATGTCATCAAAAATGTTGTCAAGTATCAAATTTTACATATTTTTTATTTACAGTAGCATATCCATTTTTCAAGATTGTTCTTCTCTTATTTCAATCGACAACGATGGTCTGTCCATAAAATCAAAGCCATGCTTTCTTCTGGTTTTTAGTCTTTCTCTCAAGTCAATCCCTTCGTTTTTAGCAGTGTTGTCTACCTCTATTTGGATTCTATCTTGTATTTTATCCTGCAGCTTATCCGGTTTTCTTTCCTGTAGTCGTTCTTGTAATCTATCATGGATTTTACTTTTCTCATCTGGGTCGTTTTCGCTTCCAAGGTCATCTGCATGCATACGCATGCGCAGTCGCTCTGGTACTTCCTTGGACGTGCTTTCTAGTGTCCTATCATTCTTGACAATCACCTTCATGGCTGGCTCATCCACTTCCATCTTTTCTTGTTCTTCTACTTCCATCTTTTCAATAAACTCTACATCAGGTTCACCAGAATATTTGTGCCTTGCTCTTTCCTTGTCTTGCATGAGTTTTCTCTTCCTATGGAACAATCAAGTCAGAATCTCATTTGACCCTCCTTTGCGGATGTTCTTAAGGGACACAGGGTTCGTGCTGAGGTAACTACTTAAAATTCAAGGACTATTCAAAGAGTATACAAGGAACCAAAAAATAATTTTCAAGGAGCATGTTCAGCTAACTATGCCAAGGTTTTACAAGGTGGTTGCACATGGCTGACTTTCAGATTTTCCAATCTTTCTGACTAGATCTATTTCAGAGCCATGCAAGTAATGATCAAAGCAAACATTCAAGGAGTTTTCAAGGAGTTTCACTAAAATCATAAAATTCAAGAGCTTTTCAAGTGCCCTTGAAAACGTGAATTAAATTCAAGGAGTTTTCAAGGAGTTTAAGGAGTAGCATGAACCCTGGGGCTAACTTTCATTTATTAGGGCATGCGAAGGGGAACAGGAATATGAATGACTTAATGAGTCCTTATTAAAACCACCAAAGAATAAAATTTGTTATCTGTTATTAAAACTTGTTATGGTTATTCACCAAGTATGGCAATGATGCAGCACAAAATGTTGAACTTAAAGCAATGCAAAGGCACCTCTGGGTGTCGCTATACAGTCCATGTGTGACCCCAGAGCACAGCTCTAACCAGTTTAAATTAGTTAGGGTTGATTTGAGAGGAGGGAGGAAAAACTGAAAAGCTGAAAAAACCCTTGGAGTCAGGAAGAGAACCAATCAATTCAGTTTGCATAGCGTGTATGTTTACTGTCTGATTCAGTTTTACCAGCACGCCATCCTGACTCCCCTAAAAACAATACACCCAATAAATGAAAGAATCATTTGGGTATTTAAAGTCATCAAGGTCATCATTCAATCTAGACCTCACACAACATTGACTGGTATAAATACCTTGACTTGCTAACGATTCCTTTCTTTTTTCCTGTCAAGCAATAAACATATTCTATAAATTTGATGATCATTAATTTGTACTGAGATTCTATCCAAGTGATCTTAAAAAGTGCACAATGCATGGTTTTCTGACTTGAAAAAGAATCAATCCCTAACATTTGAATATGTATTCTCTTGAAACGTAGTGCAAAATATTGGTGAAAAGAAGTCATAGCTGCACATTTGAAGTCTATAGTAATGTTTCAAGTTATGTACAAGAAAACTTTTCTAAGGAAAGCTTATTTTAAGTCAGTGTTTATCCGTTTCATAAGAAAATGCCGTTACAAGTTACTGTATCTAAGTGATTTTTACTCAAAATTAGGATCACATCTTTGTTTCTAATTACCCCTCATCTTTTGTGAAAAATCAGCTTAGAGGGCACTGGGAAATAGGATGGGTTTGTAAAACTTTGTATGCAGTTTTCTTTCCTCTTGGGCTACCTGTGCCTTCTCAGGCTAGCTTTTTCTGCACAGCAGCCATTTTGGGAACCCCCCTTGAAATCCTGCATCCACCACTCAGTAGTTAACTTCACCAGCCTAGGTAAAATCTAAATATTATGGTTTAATGCAATATATGTCTACTGACCTGTAGATTGCCCTGGATAGCCGTGTACAAGATAGTACATGCTTCTCTTTGCTGCTCCTGGTTGCTTTTTGTCCTCTGAAACAACATCACGAATTAAAATAGGGAAGACAGACCAATCAGATAACAGTAAACTAGACAGAAATTGAACTGATAACAGTGATAGCCAATCAGATTACCGCATTCTCACGCTCTTATCATGCTCTTATCATGCTATCTGATTGGCTGGTAAAAATGTTGAACTTAATGTCGCAGTATGATTGATTATATAATGAATATTATGTCCTATTTCATTAGGAATTTCTAGTATAACATAACTTCATTTCCATGAGAAATTTTGTAAGATCACACAAAATTTGGTGAAGAGATTAAAAGGATTTTACAGCTATATTTTTGTATTATTTTTTGTTAATCAAACTTTACTTACTTTTGGTAGCAAATCGTAACAACAATCTACCCTTTGCCTTCTTGCATAAGGGACCAGCCTTCCATTGCAGCACAGAATTTTCATTTCCTTCATAAAATTAAAAAATATATAAACAAAACAATCATCAAATAACCTTATCAAGAGTACATCCCAAGAATGAATTGGAATTTCAAAAAGTTAAGAGTCACATGGCTCCAACTCAGGTGTCTACATCTAAATTTATATTTTTATATTATAATTAATATAAATGCAAAATGCTCTCTCGAGTGTAATAATCTTGTAAACTCTTGGTCCAAAAATCCTGAATTTTGCATCTTGCTTGCACAAGATAGCATACCCAAAACGTGAAGGGCAGTTTATTATAATGAATACCTAGCCCACATGTTGATTACCTGGCTCACTTGAATTTAAACTTTTTCCCATTGAGTCAAGAGCTCTGGCTGCTGAATGCTCATCTTCCCAGACTACATTACCTGAAGAGAATAAAAGCGATTCACATTTTATCAGCTTATAAAAGTAGTAGGAAAACACGGCACTTTTGTTACACATTAAATTTGTATGAAATCAGTCTAGATCCATCAGATATTTATAAGTGAGGGTTATCGGCCTTCAGCTCTCACATAACCCCGAGCTGAAGGCCAATAACTGGCTTATTTTTACGTTGGGGAGGTTTTCAGAATTGTGCTTGTAAACACTCGATGAATCAAAAAGGCACAATTTATGAGTTCCTTTCTTCCTACCATTGAAGAGATGTTCAGAGGAATAAAGAATGTTTAATTGAGTGATTTACTATTATGTTACCCCAAATGTACTGAATAGGAGTTGATTTTTATATTAAAAAGGTGCGGTATTTGAACTGATGAATGTTCTTTGTTTTGTATTCGTCTTTTCATAGCAAAAAATTTACAGCTATTTTCTATTACTAAGCTCTCAAAACCCAAAACAGTTTTTGTGGTTCTCTCTTTACGCCTATTTATTTTATTTGCGACATATTAAAAGGGTTGGAGACTTAAACTTTGTGATTTGTTTACGAATACACGCACTTGCTGACTGTATAATGAACTTTCCCCTTGGGAAATTTCTCTTTCATTGTACAGTCATCTCGTGCACGTGCTTCCCTTAACTTGTTATATCTGATTGTGATAATGCACAGTAATATGATTCTACTCACAGGAAGCATCATCAATCCATTCTATGGATTCTGGTCCATACTCTTCAAAGTAGTTGAACACATCCTTGGTACTCATATTGTCTATACCATAAACATGGAGTGCATCTTTACGTATTTCACCTGTTATTGTATTGTATAACAAAAACTTTGAGCTCTAGGTTTAAATTCTTTGGGTGTAGGTTACGTTATAGCTGACATAGCTGCTATAGCTGCTATAGCTGCTTGGTTGATGAAAACAAAGCATTCCTCATTAGCTTCTCTTGTTAGATCAACCAACATGGTAGCTGTGTCATCGTTATTTACATCTCCAGGGTTAAATCCCTAGAATACATTCCATCTTGAAAATTTTAATGTTTGCTTTTCAGTGTTATCCTCCAATTTTTCAATATTTATTACTTATTCCAATGAAAATTTTATGAATTCAAATAGGTCAATGTGTAGTTCCAGAAATCATCCATACCCACCCCACAGAGGAATTTGGAATTTCTGAAGAGTAGGGGGTTCAGAGAAAGAACAAAAATTACAGAGTTTGTATTGGAAGAAAATTGGAATTTTCAGGGGGGTAGGGGGTGTCTTAAAAAAATCCTCTGTTAGGGGGGTACGGATAAGTTTTGGAACTACACATTATAATTAATATTTTCTAATATTTTTAGAGGGTCTTTCTTGTCCAAAACAATACCTTCAGGGATCTTTGGGGTGTCCTTTGGTAATATCCTAAAACAGTATAAAAAGATAGAATGTCAAAAAATAACAAAAAAAACTTTTTTCTGGTCCATTAAAAAATTGTGGGTTCTGATTTGCTGCGAGAGTGGGCAGTATTTTTTATCTCTGACCGTGGTCCCGTATCCTGGGATAACAAATTGCTAAACAACAACAACAAACTTGTAAAACAATATAAAAAGTGAATGGAAAAAAGTCATTTACTGGCCTAAAGTCGGTTTTGATAGGAAAAACTGTGCCCTTGGCTTGTGTAATTATTTTCTGATCATAATTTGCTCCTCCCCCACACACACACCACAAACACACACACTCAAACAACATTGAACATGGGGTGAAGGGAAAGTGCGATAAAGGGTAAACGACCGAATATCTATTGATTTGTGTTGATAATTGCACAACATATTGTACTAACTAATAATGGCAAAGATTGTAGCTAAGATAATTGTAAATTAGACTCTAACTGATAGTCCTTGAGCCTGAATGGGCAATGAGTCAGTAGCCCACAAGGCCAAAGGCCAAATGGGCCATAGACTTATAGCCATTAGGGCAAGGGAGCTAATTGTTAGTCAAATCTAACTAGTTGGTCAAAACGATAGATGCAAACAAGTTTTGAATTAAAGTTAAATTTTCTGTAAGTTTTGTTTTTCAAAGCTGACACTTTTCACTACTAATAGGATATAACTTATAGCCTAGTAGTAGCTTATCCAATCAGACTGCAGCATCGATGATAGACCACTAGTTGGATTTGACTAAATTGTGACTCAATCAGCATCAACCATACACCAGTTATCAATAAGATCATAACAAACTTATTAAATTTTCTTGAAACAGAACACTCACATTTCATTTTCATCGTTCCCGTCTGTTTCCTTGTCTTTATTAGTTTCTTCTTCTTCTTTTTCTTCTATTACTCCGAATCTTTTGCGTCTTCGAGCCTTCCTCTCGATAGCTTCCTACAAACACAATTATCTTTTTTGTTTATGCATGAACACGACGAATAACTAAACCAACACAAGTGATCCACAAAATTAAAATCTGTATCCTAGGTTTCAAAACTACAAGTAAACAGCACTCGTAAAAATGGCATAATAATTGGTAAGCTTATTAGTGTAATTTTTGCTCTAATGATTGTAGAAAATTTCTCTCACCTTGGAGTTGACATCAAAGCCGGTCACAAAACCACCGGCTGTATTTTCATACTTTTTCGGCTGCAAAACAATGTAAAAAGCCATTTCTACCACTGATAATCAAACACTTTAGCTTAGTTAAACTTGTCCAGCTTACAGGTAGTTGCAGTCCTTCTTGTTCTTCTTCTTGTTCTTCTTCTATTGGAATTTCAATCTTTAGTTCTTCAAACTCCATCTTGGATTTGTTGCACATGCGCAGCGTTTAATGATCACCACAGGAAGCCCAAGCTAGTATCTTTATAATCTTTTTGTTTTACAGTCGACTCTCTTCAAGCAACTCGTAAGCGAGTTTGTTTTTTAATGTTAACACTGTCAATAAAATCTGTTGGTTTGTAGGCAACTCGGCTCTCTTAATTGACCACTGAACTTTATTGATTTTATTATCTTAAAATTGTTCAGCGAGAATGTCAGAAGCTACTTTTGAAAATTGATCATGATACTAGGATGTAATGATGATTTTACGAACACAATCTATCCTAAATCGTTTGTAAACACCAAGGAAAACATTGCGCAAAGCGTTTGCGAATTTTTCGATTCGCACTGTAGGTGGTTTTGGGTGTCCGTCGGAAGAGAGAAGATTTCCGAGATCAGCACACGCGCGTTCATAAATATATCGCAGGTATGAAAATGAGACAATTCCTTTGTCCAGCGCGTCGCTCCAGTGCGTGTGATCCTGGTTGGTGCTTTATTCAGCCCGCGGGAGACGAAGGACTATGCGAATATCTAGTGCATCTCGGAAAAGATCTGTTCTTTCCGACCATGCTTCACCCGAAGGTAGTCGCTTACGAGATCCTCTTGCATGGATAGAATGAAATATCAAAAAGATAGAATCCAAAAAATCCTATACATTACTGTCTATAAAAGCAAATAGCCCATTCTCCCCTATTTTCGATGGACAAATGAAGGATTAAAAATGAATGAATGAATAAATGGGGGAATTGGTATAAACAAATGGAAAAATGACTGACTAATGAAATAAAAGGTGGAGGAGAAAATGAACAAATATACTCCCAGACATGTCAATCAGTAGTCAACAGAGTTTATTTGACTTCAGTACCATAATACATGCATATAGTTTTGCTTGACTTTGATCTGTTATTTGTGAAAATAGCTAATGTACTAACATGATTTGTCTGATGCTACTGACTGAATCTAGCAGACACTATATAGATTGATTTTGTGGGTTTTAAAAATGAGCATGATAAAAATGGATGTTTCCGCAATAGACCCTTTGGAATTCCAAATAACCGCTGTGTTCTTGATTACAGACTCATTTGCACAGGGTTAGACTCGAGTTTGTGCAGAATATTCACGTGTTCCAGTCAAGGTCCGTCGATTTTCACAAAGTGTTTGTATTGTTGAAGTTGTGCACTCTTTACTTCAAGTAAGCTTGGCACGTTCCACCAACGTCTGGTGGCCCCACATCTGGTGGCCCCACACCTCTGGTGGCCCCTGTACCATTTTCTCCGCGGCAATACAACCTGTGATTACGAAACTTGGCAGGGATGTAGTCACGTGCCCTGTCAGTCACCCCAACGATTTTGGGTGTATGACGTCACATATCACGTGACTTGCTAAGATAACATTATCGCCAGTTTTTTTGAATAAACCTTTTTTGACGTTATTGCACTGAAGTGTTTTGGTACATTAAAAAGACCCATAAACTTAAAAAATTTTATAAAAATTTTATAATAAGGGGATTTTGTTGGAAAAGCCCCGGTAAGGATTTCTTTAGCTTTCCATATGCATAAAAAGGTAAAGGTAAAGCGTCCTTATTTTACGTCGGTCGTAATGGTCATTRACTAATTAACTTGCTGAGGCCGATGGTGCGTTCATTTCGCTCCCTCTTTCYATCAGTGCTCCGTTTTAAGGGTATTTAAAGCTAATTAAAGCTACACGGAAAGGAAAGAAGTCGAAACAAGGATGTGTGGTCACTGAATGGAAGTCAAACCTCTTGCAAAGAAGACCGCGCACTAACCAACAGGGGCAGCGGAAGCTGAAAATTTTTGGGGAGGGGGGGG
>NW_022261304.1:123626-140084 GCF_009602425.1 Actinia tenebrosa | reverse complement strand
TATAGGCCAACAGATAGTATGAGTTTATAAAATCAGCAAAAATACGGTTCTAAATTTTAACAAATTCCTATGAATTATACCAAAATCTTCAGGAAAGCCCAGGGTTTTCAAATCCACTTTTTTTTTTTTTTTTGACAGGTTCTGTTTTAAATCAAGGAGAGACGATTTTCTAGCTTGACCCCGGTTACGTCATGCATTTTCTCTTGTAAAATACGTCCAATAGCGTAAATTCAACTCAAAGAGTACGGTGTTTTTTTTCAATAGAATTCATTCTAAACCATTTAATACAGTCCGTGAATAGTTGAATTAACTGAATCCACTTCTGTTTTTTGCCTAGATAGTCATTATTTTGAGAAAAGATCCAAAAACCGTGTTTTTGAGACATAATTTGTATGGGCTTACATGAGGGGGCGTGAGCTTGAAATCGTAGCTGACCAAATGTTAACAGATTTTTTCTGATGATACGGCATGAGAAATGTTCAATTTCTATCTTGTGTCTTTGTAAGTAGTTTTATGGACGGTTTATCGTCATGGTTTAGCCATAAAACGCTATTTATAGGTCACGTGACCTGTGACGTCACGCTGCCAGGGGGGTTGGTTACCATCAGCGTTGGCATACAAAGACTTTGGTAGTGTAATAACGTCAAAAAAGGTTTATTTCAAAAACTAGCGATAATGTTATCTTAGCAAGTCACGTGATATGTGACGTCATACACCCAAAATCGTTGGGGTGACTGACAGGGCACGTGACTACATCCCTGCCAAGTTTCGTAATCACAGGTTGTATTGCCGCGGAGAAAATGGTACAGGGGCCACCAGAGGTGTGGGGCCACCAGACGTTGGTGGAACGTGCCAACCCCTTCTCCTTTACTTTACCGTTGGTATTTGTGAATATTTAAACACTGATGATAATGTCAATATTGCATTTAAGCGTTGGTGTAGCTGTTTGCGACTTGTTCTTTCACTAGAATCCCAGGAGCTTGTACTGGATGACTTGACATGGAAACTTCTACTATCGGAGTTGACTGACAAAACTGCAGCAAATCTTTGTCACGGTATAGTTCTATAAAAGCTGCTTTTTCATGTGGCTGTAGCGCATTATCCACACTGTTGAAAACTTCTTGATATTTGACAGGATCTATTATCGATGGCCGAGGGAGTTTGATTGGTACAACTTTAAGGAAAGTTGGTGCTTTTCCACCTTTAGTGTGTAGTTCGCCATAACCCTCATCTTCCAGCTCTTGCATTAACTGCCTTACCTTGTCGCTGTTGATATGACGACTCCCACTCGTAATGGTCCTCAGCATATTTCTTGTCTTGACGAACGGACCAGGGTGGAGGAGAATCTTCTTTTTATATTTCAGATTGCTGGCTTCGTCATATGGTTCGTGTCCGACGTTTTCAGCTTTAGGTGCTTTGGGTGCGTTTGGCACTTTTGTGGCGGCTTCTTCGCGGTCACACTACACAGAAATGGAAAAAAGAAACAGAAAAATAAATGAATTTAAGAAAAAAAGAAAAATAGAAAGTAAGAGGAAAAGTAAAAACACAAAAGGAGAAAAGGGAAGAAAGAGGCACAGTAATTAGCGCACGAGCAACGGTATAACCTACCGTAGGTATACCGTAGTACGGCATCTATTTGAATGCCAGATTAAATTATATCGTAGTTAGGGAGCCTTGATAACTCGTCACCGGAACGCACATCACATTCAATGACACAAACACGTATATATACTGTATGAGTTTTACACTAGAGGATGGAAAGGGGAAGGATAACCGAATGTATGTCCATTGAACCATTTGATCCTTTGAATATAACCAAACAAACCAAATATTTTGTGATCTCGAGCGCATGCTCGTATCTTACCTGTCTATGAATGTTGCGTTGTTTTACAAAGTACTTGGTGAGTTCTACAGCTTGTCTCATGACAGTCTCTTCTATCTGGGTTGGAATCTGTTTCAACTCACGGCCTCCTAGCATCTCCCCAAGGACATGGTAAAACACATGGATATTTAGAGCTAGACGAAGAACTGTCCTCCTGTCTTTTGAGAGGGCGCCAGACAATGTTGCTCGAGTCTTCCATTGCTCGTTAAGCTTATTCGCTATCTCATTTGAATATTCGTTATATAAAGTTTTAGCTTTAAACGAAAGAAAGTATACTTTTGAGTCACTATGTTCATTATGCGTCTTCCAAATAAATTGATACATTTTCGACAAGTCAACAGTATGATACATTAATTTTAAGACGTCTTCACAATGGTCCATTTCTTCTTCCTTCAAGGCAACTGGAGGAGGAGTTGCAAGAAGAAAACGATCAGCTAATCCTTCATCTTTACTCAAGAGACTAAGGTAGGTCTCACTGAAGGACTCAGGCCGGCTGTAGCCGCCAATAACCACGCAAGGGTCTATCACTCCATCGTGGGGTATATTTTTGTTGTCGTCGGACGTCGACCATGATTTCCACTTGCTCATTCCATCATGTAGTGCGCAAAATACTTCTCTTTCATGCGCGGCTTTTTCTTCGCTTTCACCTAGAATATGTTTTAGGAACTTATCCAGTCTTGGACTAAAGAGAACGGTACCAGATGGATGTTCCACTGAGACAAGGAATAGATGATCCAGAGAGTGATAAAAATGTAGAATTTTGTCGCCTATCCCGCAGTGGGTGTGGTCATAACTGAGGTGCTGAAGGTGCAAGGGGTTTATTACCAAGTCAAAAGCTGCAGACTTTCCCGCGCCAGGATCGACCAAACAGGCACTATATATCATGGGAGGTTCTTTGTAGGCTGATCGCACCACTAGTTTAGTTTTGCCTCCAAGAAGACCAGGAATTACGGCCAGGAAGCCCATGAAGACTTGCTCTGGAGAACATGACACACTGTGGGCCAGGGTTTGAAGATAATCAAAGACTGGTTTTGGGGCTATTGAATGCCAGTCAAAAGACCCATATTTCTGTGCGCGCAGTATGGTATCGGCACTCAGGCTGTGGTTTACATCTAAACGAGGTCGCTTGTCAGGACGCTGCATACTTTCTGGGTAGATTAAAACACGACAAACACATGAGAAAACAAACACTTATATATACATTCTTATATTCATTTAGTACTTTTAGCGAAGTTTGCGCTTACGTCACCTTTTGATATTAATGTCCAATCAGAGATCTGTTGGCTACTGAAACAAAGAGATCCTTTGTTTTAACGGTTGGCAAATTTGAATGAGAAAAGATTTTCGACGTCAATTTTTGTAAACAGTGAATATCGCTATTTACATGAAGGTGAGTATTCTTATCATTTTATTTTAAGATATCAACAAAAACTTAGTTAGAAACACCGACGCAGCTCACACTAGTTTTTAGTTAGTTATATCTTCTTAGTACTACGAGTATAATAGAACGAAGGACTAGCGTCGTCCGAAACGTCTGTAAGTTTTTTCATCTTTTCACGGTGTATATTATCAATTAATTAATCAATCAAACATCCATCCATTCCCTTCTTTCACCTTCTTTCTCCCTCCCTCTCTTCTTACACGAGCTGGACTACGTCTTGCTACCCCCGGTATGCAAGTTGTTCTTAATGTCGTCACGCAAATGTTGCGTGACGAAGCTAAGAATGGCTGGGGAGACTAACGATGCTACTCGCCGCTTGATCAAGCAAATCAAGTAAAGCACCAAATTATTCCTTGGGCAATGTGTTGAAAAAAACCATTTTGCCTGCGAGAGAGGCTTTGTTTGTCATCTCTTTGAAAAGCAAGGGTACTAGGCAAAAAGGTAGTAGGAAAAGTAGTTCAGCTTATCATATTCGAGTCTATTAAGTAAATCGACAAAATCACTTGAGTGCCTTTTACCTTCTGTCGGTTGTCGTCTTGTTGCCAGCTTGTATTGAATAGTCGCTCTATCTAGTTCCGTCAATTTATAACTAGAATTTCAAGAGGATCGATTACAGTGTTTTAGGTATTTTTCGGCCACACTACTGAACCACAAGTTCCTGATCAAGTACTCGATCCGTAATAACCAAAAGCTTTCGTCAATATATCGTCAGTCTACCTCTTTTGTCGGCCCCATGGTAAGCCGACAAAAAGCGTTCGAGGTGTTGTCACAAGGGGATTGGTAACTAATGATTAACTAATGACTAATCGGGTAACCAGTAACCTAATAACTATAACCCGAATAATGAAAGTGAGATTTGGCTACCATCAGTTACGGGTGGTCAGTAGTGTGGTTTCTCTGAACTCTGAATTTGAATGAATTTACTCAACCAATGAAACAAAAATAGATTGTCAAATCAGACAAACGAAAACAATAAAAATGACATTTACTAACCTCTAGTAACCTAGTGATTTAAAACTTCCCTTGTCAAAATGGGAATTTTTTTTTGCCTTTTACATTTTTTACTTCCAATTCTCATAACAGTTATACAAAAGCTCTTCACTGAAAAATTAATCTTTTACTCCTTCATAGTATTCCAGACAAAATCTAAAGCTTTTTCAAACTTACAAGAACTCTACCTTCCCTTCCCTCACCACACGCTTTGGCATACTGAGATCATAGAGGGAACAGTTATTGATCCTTCGCTTGTTACACATGTAGGATTCATTATGCTCAGTGATTCATGAAAGGAGAAAAGAATTAATTTAGCACATAGCCTTGTAGTGAAACCTTTGTGCATGAATCAAATGACAAGTGAAGCCATGCAGGCTTAGCCTCATATCTAATATCAGAAAACAAAATCAGAATAACAAAAACAGCTTAAGAATCATCAATAGCACTAATATTGAGCAATAGATAAAGTGAATACAAATAATAAAATAAACTTTCTTTATTCCTTATTTCCTTAACACAGTATGACACTTTCTGCCATGCTACTGAACAATATAATCCATAACTCTCAATATGAGTAAACTAACTCTATACTGATTCACCAACCAGCTACCTAAGTTATCTGATGATCATGTACTACAAAAATTCTCTCTTTATAATGGCTAACAATATTTTGGTTATACTTTCAACAAAAATAATGAAACTTTATAAAATACTTCAACAAAACTCTTGGAAATAAGTATACTTGTTCATTATTGCTAGGATTAGGTTGTTAGTTTGTACATGTACCCAGCCCACCTCAACTGTAGCAGTTTTAAAACCTTTTTTCCGTTTATTTTTTCTTATGTAATTCATTTTTTTATCAGAGTTATTAAGTCTACCATATCTTTAAGTAACATAAAAATCATTCTTATATTATTCTACACATATTGAGTAGTGGAGCTTTGTCAAATAAATAGTTCTTCTATGTCATTCTAGAAATCTTTTTATGTCATAGTTGGTCAATATTTCTTTCTTATAGCTTATGGATTTACTTTCGTGTTACCCAAGCACACACCTTTTTAATTTTAGATTTTTTTCATTCTTTCTTGGTTATGATGTCAGATAAACTTTAATATCTGGAACACTTTTTATAGTTGAGCAAGCATTACTGTTTCTGACATTGAATTAACTCATCACGAATCCCTTTTTCTTTCAAGATGGCCAAGGAACTACAATGTTTGGTTCTACAAGTTTAATCACCTCATTACCCATCTGCAGTTTATGATAAACAGGGACTACAAAGGAGAAGTTCAGTTAATGTTCTTCATGCATGACGTGCACTATCACAGCCAGGCAGAGTGTGGTCAAGTATATATATACTATAAGTGGTTTCCTTTGCCATTTACAGCAACAAGGCATTTTTTCATCTCCCCAAGCTCTTTGACATCAGGATGACAGTGGCCATAGTGGGTTCCCAAGAGACCAACTGCCTTGTCTATTGTTGCTAAAGCTTTCTTTACTTGCTGGTCATTAAAGAGCAACTGCGATAGCTTATGAAGTTCATGTCCATATTCTACACTTGATGAGCCATATGCCTTTTCCACTGCCTCAGAGCTCTGTAGACAGTGATGAGTTGCGTTCTTAAAGTCCCCAATCATGGCATGACACCTTTAAAAAAAGAAAATGGTTAAAAATATGTATGCTGAAATAGTAAGTTCCATTTAAGGTGTTACTAGAGGCTGTTGGCTTAATATCAAGATAACTTCAAAGAAGACAAAAGCTTATACAACACAGACCGCATTTTTTTTTTTTTTGGCATTTGCTATCTGGAATATATGGGCAAATTTAAACGGGGTAAAGCAGATAAATGAAGTTTAATATTTGTTTGAATTTCTGCATCACATACATTCCTATTGTTTTATAAAAATATCCATTTCTTATGATTAATTTATTTGCTGTTTTAATAAGTAATAACAAAAAACATCAATAAAGACTAGTGCATTTGGTACAGTTTATTACCTGGCAATAGCATCATGTGTTTCTGCAAGATCCTTGTTGTACTGATGTAGTATCTGCTTCCTGATCCGTAAACATTCTAAGAGCACCTCTAGAGCATCATGAACACCAACTCTTTCCAATAACCTGATACCTTTGCAGAAAAACAGGTCAGCTTCACAAGCAAGTCTCAGTTCTTCCTCAAGAGACTTCTCCTGATTACAGTCTTTGTTCTGACATCTACCAACTGTTGAATCAACTATACTTGGCGTCATGGCACCCTTGCAGTTCTGACAAGCAAATGCAGAGAAGCATAACAGTTTTTTTTCCATCTCCTCATCCCTAGAAGATAATATAAAAAGATGGTTAAAGGTGTTAAAATATAGCATAATCACTGGTTTGTTATGCTAATCACAATCCCAAGTAAAGCAGCTCAAGAGGGTTCGACTGAAAGCATGCGAGGGGACCTCTGGCAGCTGCTATAAAGTCCACGTATGACCCCAGAGCAATTGGAATTAGTTGCAGTTGATTTGAGAAGAGCTAGGGAGGAAAAACTCAGCTCACAGGAGGTGATAATAGTATTTGAATCCATGAGGAACTCAGAGGTGAGAGGCAAGCATTTTACCATCATGTCATCCTCATCCTCTAGTTGATGATGATGCAAACATGCTCTTCCATGGAGAAGTCAGTATAGACTCATTCTCTTAATCCTCTACCCCAGACTACCCTCCATTAGTGCTTTAAAGGGCAAGCATTGAAGATTGATAAAAAGAAATGAACTAGTACTGTTATAAGTATCTAAAGTAATGGGAAAAGGAAATGGCATTAACGAATACAACAGTACCTGGTACAAGCAGAACACTGGCAAGTAAAGAAGTACTGTTTGAACAGAAGTTTTTGTCTTTCTTCTCTGGGCATACGGCTAGCATGTGGACCATAGCAGTGAGTGATGGCTGAACCAGGAGAAATGTTGTGTGTCGCTCTTACTACTAGAACACCATCAACAAAACTACAAGAAAAAAATAATGATGAGTTACTAGAATCCCATAAGAATACAATCATGTTCACTGAAGGGTGCTACTAATGGTCACCAATCAAGTACTGCGTCCAGTGCAATAGCGCAGCGCAGCCGTGACATCATTAAAACGAAGACAAAGGTGAAATTCGGACAAACAAACTTACAAGTTTACTTTCAGCAAATAATTTTCACAGCTGATCACAGTTGATCTTAGTTTACATGAGWTATTATTGTAACTTTAAGTAAAAATAATAAAATCGGTTCGTATAATCCTCATAGCGGTTAAACAGATAGCAATGTTTGTCTGAATCTTTAAGCTATTTTAGAATCAGCACGCTGCACTATTTTAAGTGCATCAAAATATAACCAAACAAAATGGTTAGGAGTAAGTATTTTATCTATAGATAAGTCCCTAGCACAAAAAAATTGAAAGACAATGGTTCCCATTCTGAGGTTGAGGAAGAAACTCGATCTATTTAGCATTGCAGCTCATGGTTGGATTGTCTTTGGAAACAAATAGATGCCATCTTAGAAATATATCCCCTAAAACAGACTCTCAATGCACTACAATGCCAATGCTCACTCTATTCCTTGATCTTGGAATGGCTTATATGAATTGCATTTATATTACTTTTCAATATTACGCAAACTTTGTAGTGAGAGCTGCATCATGCTAAAATTTGCTTTTTTGATTGCATTGATCAAAAATGATCAGTCAATACCTTTAACTCTTAAAAAAATAATTTCCAATGGGCAACTTGCAATAATATTGAGTTGCATAATATTGAAATTTGCTGTAAACTGTACGCCACTTTAAAATACAATTTAGAGGGATTCCCTAAGATTATGTGAAATGGTCAAATCTGTTGGAAATTCTTTTCTTACCTTACTATTACATCAGGATCACATGCATGATTGAGTAATGATCCGGTAGAATAAATAGCAGTAGCAATTCTTCTTTGTTCTCGTGAAATAACCTGTCCATGAACACCTATACTATTATAGTCCTCATCACCTTCCTCGTCACTGCTACTTGTTGAAACAATTGTGGTGATGGCATGCACGTTACAAAGCATTTGCTGTTGGTGATGCAATAACAATGATCCTACAACCTCTTCACTTAAAGTGTTCGTAAATTCCTCGTTGTATAAACCAAGTGAGTCAGACATCTTTCCACATCTGAGGACATTTTTCATTGGTCCATCCTTGCACCCAAGCTCATCAGATGATTCGGAATGTGATCGTTTATAAGAAATTACATCAACAGTTCTCTCCTGTTCACAGGTCTGACATACATCACTCAAATTTACACTGTCATCATCAGAATCTAGTTCATTTTGTCCTGAATCTGCACAATTCGTTTCATTTTCTTGACTTCGTAATCTCTGTGTCTTAGGTAATGATACTGCATCTTCCAAAAATTCCATTAAAAATGCTGAGTTCTGAAAGCCAAAAATATCAGTGTTTAATTGCAGTGTTTCATCTCAGTGCCATTGAATGTATCAGGTAACAGCAGAGGGGTAGCCTGGTCTTGGCCATGGGGGATAGGGACAGTGTATCTTTTTTAACCAATACACATGCTTACAGGTCTCATCTTTTTTCTTTTCATTTTGGGGGGTGGGGGTGGGGCTTGATTCAACACTGGATAACAACTACCATAAATGCATACTATTTATAGTTCAGGACAACATTAACAATTCTAAATGTCTTTATCCATCTTCAATAATTGAAACATGGCAAACCAGACAGCACCTGAAAGCTTGCCTTATTTGTAAAAAGACCCTAGTTTTATTATGTTTTTAACCTCTTCTTTGACATGATATAAGCAATAAAATGCAAGACTACAGTACTTACCAGTGAATATGACATTAATGCCTTGACTGGCTGTAGCTCTGAATTAGTGACTAGTGAGAAGACAGAGCTATAGTCTCCAGGATATGCACCACTAGATGTGCAGCCTGGAACACTTCCCATGTTAACAGATGAAGCCTCCACATCCCTGCCAGTACATGTTTCCTGTAGGACATCTACACCACACAAATAGATAAATATCTGGATTAATAAAGTTGCAAACTAATGCATACCAATGCAAAACATAACTATGACTTTAACTTTTATTGAGAAACCTTGGAATGCAATATAATTTATTCAAAGAAGAAAAAAAACTGCACTGCCCTTACACCACCCTTCTAGTATTCAAGTCAATCACTTAATCTCTTAATGGAAAAACTTGTTTTTTAACAAGCAGAGAGTGAGCTTACTAGCTCACATGATAGTAAGCTGTGTAACTTACTTAGTATTTGCTCAGGCCCAGCTGCCAGTAACACTCTAAGAGAAAGGTGTACAAAGGTGTCCAACTGCAAGAAATAAGTTAAAACTAATTAGTTTTACTAGAAAAAAAAAGTTGAAATAGACTCCATGAACTTAAGTTATGTCATCCAAGAGTTAATAGAGACTTACCATTTCTAAGACAGGAAAAAGAGAACACTCAACTGAATGATATTCCATCCAGGCATTGTCTCGACAAGAAGGAGAGCAATAGAGCACTGAACAACACTTTCTACACCTAAATACAAACAAATACAATGATAATAATTATTGAAAGGCCTTGAAGAACTACAAAATAAAATATAAAGCATGACAATTTGAAAATGTTTAATCATTTTTTAAATTTCCTAACTATCATAAACAAGCAAACTCTGTAATTGCCATTTGCCTGTTGGAATTTGGTTTTTCACTGCTGCCAGTCAAAAAGATGAAAGCTGTTCAGAAATCTGGTTTTGGGAATTGGGAACCCTTTGTTTCGCACGACCGGGATTCCTGTGTGTAATAATCCCATCATGCCCCGGGAAGGGAGAGAAGATGGCGCTGCCCTGAATGAAGTCATAGAAAAGACGTAGGGGACTACGATGTTTTACAAAATTATGGAATCTACCGTTAATAAGAAAATTCTAAGTTGTAATTATGAAAGATAACGAGGATTAAAGGAAGATTTATGTAAAAACAGCCCTAATCTTAATAGTCTAGGTCCAAACGGACACAAAAGCTACCAGTTTTGATTGGCTGCAGCAAAAAAAATATTTCAGCATGCCGGTCACAGCTACCAAGTTTGCATGTTTATGAAAATAGCAGTAAATCTATCTTATGTTATATAGAATATTAATATTTTGCTGTTAATACTGTTGCCATCTATTTGGTGAAAATTTTCTTATTATGTGAACTAGTAAATACTTACGAGTAGGGTGCCACAAGAGGTTTGAAACAATTATCACAATAGCTCTGAGAATTTTCTGGCAGTAAAACTGCTGCAAAAGGTTTTTCAGCAATGAGTGCATCTCCTGCACGGATATCGTCACATGCCTGGAAGATTAAAAAACATGTCATTATATGTCTCTCATTCTGTGCTATGTATCATACCATGAACACTTCCACAAATTTGACACATTTTTGACAAATTCAAAATTAGAATACAAACTCTGCTAATTGAAACATCATACTGATACTTAATTGGTTAGCGGTAAATAGCACAATAATTGTGAATTGAAAAAAATATAAATAAATAAATATGAATAATTATTCAAAAATTGTCAAAAAGATGTCAAAAAGAGAAAAAAACTTGTGAAAACTTGTGTTTTTTTTTAAAAATATGTTTTCAATATATATATACATATTTTCATTTTTTTCTATATATTTCTATCCAATACCTGTAAAAAGCATCGAGACTTTTTTCAAGAAATAAATTATTATTATTATTATTATCATTATTATTATTTAATTGACAATATTTTCTTCACAAAACGAAGGCTCTTGCATGACATTTTTTTGAGCTTTATAAATCTGAGAATTGATGTGTTGCAAGCATTCTCAAGGCAGTTAAAAGAAAAGCATGGCGGCCATTGTGGTGCCATTACCAGTGGATGCTAATGAGAAATCTTTTGTTAAATGACACAAACATAGTCGTGATGACGTAATGTGCAATCGAAGAACACGTACCTGCAGGAATCTACCCTGCTTAGCATCATGATTGATTGCTATAAGTTTTGACCCATTAGCAATTTTATCATGTTGTCCTCCTGCAAGCTCAGGTAGAGCTGGGCTGCTACTTGATCCTAAAATCACACCACAATAACAATTTATTCAAATATACTCTCAATTTTTGAACAGGAAGGAAAAAAAACTTTCAACTTTCATTTTTTTATTTTAATGGCTATTTTTATCTTGGAAGACGAAATATTCATCCATGCTAAAATACAGTAGACACAATTTTTCAAAACAAAAATTCAACAAAGATGAAACTTTCATCCTCCAAGACAGTTACCAATATTTTGCTTCTTATTTGATGATATACTTGCTATATATACGTATATGTGAAGTCTTACCTGTGCTTGCTCTGGCTTGTCTATCTTGTTTCTTCAAGCAAGCTTTTTCTACCTTGATGAGGCAATCACTAAGAGTGTGATTGTACTGTAATGATGAAGCTTCTCTAATGTCATTCAGACAAGCCTGGAATGATTGAACAAAATGAGATGAAATACTAGACTTTCAAACGTAAATTCAGGATTCTTATCATTCATTCTGCTTGGATTGATTTTAGTCATTTTAGTCTTACTGCATTGGGAATTCCTAGCAAGAGGACGCCAAATTCAAATGCTCTGCTTACCTCATATTCTCCAACCATAAACAATGCTTCAGCTCTTCTTGTTAAGACAGCAGCAAGTGTTGGCTCTGAGTTTAAGCTCGTAGGTTCATTGGATGAAGATGTGCTGTTTCTTTTGCAAGGAAAATACTGGATGCTCTATTTTAAGAGAAAAAATATTTCTTGTTTTCAGACAGGTTACTTTAATGAAGCAATATTTTAACATGTATTGAGTATTTACATAAAACCTGAAATACCCAATTCCGGTATTTCACTGTGATTTTGAAAATATAATTATGTAAGGCACATTTTAGAACTTAACACAAGACTTATGCATTGTTTATCTACAAAAAAGAGGTACCAATGTCTTCTAGACCCTATTCTTATAGTCCAACAATTCACAAAGGATGAATTTTTTTTTAAAAAGGGAAAATTGCCATATTGAATCATAACCAATCATTTTTTAATTGGTCTAACAAGCACACTATGAGGCCAAATAAAAACACTGAACTTTGCATGAGTTGAACAAAAATGACATAAAAAAAGACAGCTTTATCATGCATTGTTTTCAATGATTTGAAGTTGGCATTTACCCTGAGACTAAATAAATAATTCAAGAGAACTAGGCACAGTGGATGAAAAAACCTTCACACATAAACATGATAACATATTCCCTAAACAACTGCTTTGCTTACCTTGGAATAGTATGGCACAGCCTTCCTGAACTGCTTTTTCACACAACAATCATCACCAGCACTTGCAAACTGTTGAACTTTCTCAATAGACTTTCCAGGCACACTCCTCTTTCGATTCAAGACCTTTTGTACAGTTTGAATAAGATCTTGGACCCTAGGCTCATTACTGTCAACAAGACCAAAATACAATAAACATACATGCACATTATTTTCACTTTTTCATATAAATTTTAGACACCCTTAATTTTAAAGGGATCTTAAAAATAACAAAATGAAAGACCAAAAACTGAAAAAATGAGATAACACTACTTCCATAATTTGTAAATCTTGTTTAATTGTAACCTCATACATCTTCATAACTCAAAAATTTGATATATAGCTTTCAAAGTAGTTTCCAACATTAGATAACACCTTAAAGTCTTAAAATAGACAAAGTACTTTCAAAACACAATGCTGGAGTACTGAAGTGCCAGGCAATGGTTTTATTTTTATCTGCAAAAGTTATTTATATGTAATTAAATTGCCAAAATTCTACTAATGGTTGGCAGCTGCTTTAAGAGGTGACAAAACTTTATTGCATATAGATAAAAGCCAAAGATAAAAGCAAGCTGAACTTGTTTACCTCAAGCAATTACAGTGACACTGAATTTAATTGGATATGTTTTGCCTAAAAATATGAGTAGTGTATCAGGGAGGAAAACATTTTTTAATATTTTGATTAAAAAAATTAAAATTTTGGAAATTGTTGCGTGTAGCTCTATGATTATGTTACTTACATGTAATTTGTTATTCAAATTCTAAAATGCCAACAATCATTGTTTGAATGCTATTTACACAAAAAGCTCAATTGATGCTGAACAGCAAAGGCCACCTAAACAGCAGTTTGTCAACAAGATTGTACAACAAAGGTGATTGTTTTTAATGCCAAAAATGTCAGTATAATTTGTTCCTATGATTGGTTGCCCTTTGTCATGCTTGTGTTCTGGTGTGATTGTGTGCTGGTGATTTTAGTATTATTTTTAGATGTCTAAAGGTTTGCATTACAGGAACTAGTTATTTTTTGTTTCCACCTTGCGTCATTGCAGCCATGTTGGTACCACTTAACAAAAGATTTAGCATCCATTGTTAACGGTACCACGATGGCCGCCATGTTTTTGTCTTTTGACTCTCTTGGGAACGCTTGCAACCCATCAATTAGTACATGCAACTAGCTCGCCTATAGCAAAACTGTCTGAATAAAAAATCCTACATAAGAAAGGCCAATGACTGACATAAACAAATAAACTGCAGGTTTTCTGACATGACCTGACAAACTAAAGTTTGAAAAAATATTGCCCACACCTATTTTTTAGTGAGAAGATAATACAAAGTGCAGAGTACTAGTCCCTATTTTTAATCTAGCCGCAAAAATTGAATCTTAGCCATTCTTTTAATTATGTGAAGAAATGAGGAATAACCAGCTGAAAACTGAATTTTTTTGGATTATAATACTACCTAAACCCCAAGGATAAAATGGTACAAGATAAAATGTATTTAAGATATGAAATGGTTGACGTTATATTAAAAATGGTTTAAAAAGGACTAATAGATTAATCCGTATTTCAGAGATAGCTAAAAAGATAAAACCTTTTGCAAGGATAACGAGTTGTTTGAAAATTCAAAATAGGGTAGAGCTTGAATGAAAGACAAGATCCTCGAGTCAACAACACCTAGCTGTCAAAATTATCAGGCAGCCTTTGAATCCTTAAAGAGAACATTCTCTGCTGTTTTTTGAAACTTAGAAATAGCAAATTAGTGGACCAAACCAAAGCATTTCAATACTGTCCTCTTAGTGGGATCTAGGCTTCGGGTTTTAAAAATAACCTCAGTAAGTTTAGCTCAAGGTTAGCAGTTTACGAGCTCTAAATTTCGATAGAACAGAATCTCAATCCTCTGTCATGCTGCAAGAAGAGAAGCTAGAGTTGCAAACTTAAGCAAAGAGGAAAACCAAAAGAAAATCATGAGATGAAGAGGATTTTAGGTCTTTCCATATATTACTATTGGTTCAAGCCTTACCAGGTAGCTTTTACTTGACAATATAAATAACCTAAGCTTATATCACTTTCGCATCGCTCAAAAATCAATGAAGAACGTCTAAAACCCACCTATACAAACCCGTTTTAACCTAACTAAAAGAGCAGTTCATGTTCAAAGTTTTATTCATTGAAAGTACCTTATAATACTCCTGCAAAATCTGAATCTTTCCAAGTCAGTCTTTAGCTTGCCGAAGTCTTTCAAATGAGGTCGACTGAGCTGCTCCACCACGATCTTCTCCCATTCTTCCTTTAAATTGAAAGACATGCTGCTTCAGGAGTCCTGAATGTCCTCTGGATGAGCTCTAAAATGACTGTATTACAAGAAGAGTACAAATATATGTGTAAATACAGGACTAACAGGACCAACAACCACCCAAGCAAATCAATAATGAGATGATGAAACTTGGTGGAATATTGCTGCCCTGCGGGAAATCACTCTATGTTACGACCATTTTGATTGGCTGACGGGATGGCATGATAGTTGAAAATCGAAATCACCCAATCAAATTACGTGTTATACTTAACCTGTCAATCTATTTAGACTAGGAAAAACCCAAGAGAGCTGCGCGCGTTGACGAACTCGTGGCGCATGCTATATAGATTATCAAGAGAATATGAATATAATAGTTCATTTTCTCTTAAGATTATATTGTATCAATTATTTTGATCGACACGTGTATCACCACGCAGGTAATCTTTGAGAGTTTTTTAAAGTGAAGGTATTACCAAAAATTTGAATATACCACTTCCTTTTTCGGGCAAGACCTTTGTTCTGGTACACAGATTACTTTGTTATTCCATGTGGCAATAAAATTACTATACCCGTCCTTAGTTCCGGTTCCTTTACCGGCTTAGGTCGTCAAGGTTCTGTTATGACCGGTGTTCTCTTTACGGGAAAATACAAAATATACAGCTATGAACGACTTTTTTATCCATAATGACCCCCCCCCCCCCCCCCCCCCCAGTATTTTTTAAAAACTTGAACAAAAGTAAAGAAATAAAATTACTATACGTGATTTTTAAATATGCATTCAATATGCACTCAGCCGGGTTTTTCGATTTGCCGGTTTGATTGGGGGTAAAATTGAGATCAGTCGGGTTTTTTATGTGGTAGGATACAAAACAATGTCCAAACTGACAGCATCTTTTTATTTACCTTAAGTCAAAATTTTAATTTCATTCAATAATGAAAACGATTGACAGTGATTGATATAACAAATATATGATTTGTTCATGGTTTCTTTGATTTTCTTTGCGAGAAGAGCCAACTATAAACAAAGATAATTTCCCCTAAAAGGCGTTTTCAGGATTTAGACAACAAATTATCGAGAAAAATCGAGATGAAATATACTGTTTTAAAAACAGACATTCCGAGCTTGATCTCAAGATCCTCTTGGATAGGTGAGGCCAAGTATTAATAAAATGACGTCAAACCTTTCAGACGCCTATAAACATTTGATATAAAACGTCAAAAATGATAGAAAGTCGTGCAGCAAATCATGTTTTGGTCTTTCTAAATACAATATAAAATTATAACTATGAATTAAAGCTCTGCAAAGACTGCATGTACAATTGAACCTGCATGCCAAAAGTTATCGTCTTTTCAGAACGATTTTTTCAAATTTTCTCCTGTAATTAAGTTAGAGTGCACGCACTAAAACCGTGAACATTAAATACTACTAATTAGTACTATTTCATACAAAGGTATAACTAGCTAAAACTAGTGTGAGCTGCGTCGGTGTTT
>NW_022261304.1:102403-121695 GCF_009602425.1 Actinia tenebrosa | reverse complement strand
TGTGCACGGGTTTGGTGCGTGCACTCTAAATAAAATAAAATAAAATAAAATAAAATAAATAAAATAAAATAAAATAAGAGTTTCTGCGCATTTTCTGCGTGAAGCCGATCGTTGATTTGACAGTTTATGATCCTAAAAGTGCATCGTGTAAAGATGGTCGTACTACTACTGTGATTATCGAACTCTGTCGAATTTTCATCTGATAGGCTTGAGCCATTGAGCCGAGGCACCATTTGGTAGGTCGGGCTAATCGGGGTACTACGAAATTTATAAACACCCGAAGTTAATTGGTTCTTTTACTGAATTAAGATGTTACTAGCTACTTCCCCCAGCCCGGAACTGATTTTTTTATGAACTTCCTTTCTACTTAGTCAACTAACTGCTAAAAAATTAGTTTTCTTGACACAACCTCTTTGCATTCTCAGTTATGAGACGATCGTATACTGCAAGAAGTGGTGGTATGTTATGCTACTCAGGTGAACAAAAGACCCACAAAACATTTGAACGACCCTCCCTGCACGACAGGATAGCATTACGCTATCGCGACCGGCTTGGCTTCAAGAAACTATAGAAATAATATATATGCTGTCTGGTTCATGAGGAATATCGGCCGACAATCATGTAACTGGAGGAAATGGGAGAGAATTTGTAGCATTTAAAAGCGCGATTTATTTAGGTCAAATCATCTAGCTCGATCTAGGGAAACTGTAACAAAGCAAAATGTAAAAGATGGGACAAGGTGTGGGCGGAGGGGGAGGGATCGGATCTGAGTGAGGAAAACAGTTGTGCAAACTGCTAAACAGTCATGATGCCGTATGGAGAGAGAACTTCGTCGGCTATCAAACATAATAAATATCTAAAAATCGCAGTAGTCATCGCAGTAGTCGCTCAATCGTAATTGATGCCGGCGTAGCTGTGGCCACAGTTTGTAAAATACAAAACGATGCTGGGGCAGGTCAACAGTTCTTACCTCAGTATATCTGGTTTATAACCATTTAGTTAGACATCTAGTCTATCGACCCCAATTTAGAAAATCCAGTTCTATTGGATCTATAGAATGGTCATTCACGAGAAGCCAAACGGCTCAGTGTACAAAAAAGTCGTTTCTGTAAACTCGAGCAACACAAATCATTATTAATACCTCTCCTGTCTGCGTGTGTCCACCTAACGTCAGCAGAATATGATATTCAGCATCTCGATAACCTGAACTTGACATTGCAAACTTAAAGTATTAGTTACTACCGGATAGAAAGATAGCAGGAATCGGATGGAATTTATTATGATTTTCCTGCGACCTCTTGTACGTCAGCAAAGGTCCTTAAATCACATATACGTTTTAAATAGTTGGGTCACCTAAAATTGGCCGTACATTTTACGGACATTTTAAAAGATTTGACAGTTCTGTGTTTAGTCGGTCCTARCCTGCGAATATTTCGAGGGAAATTAAACCGGCTGAACGCAGGCTAGGTCCTAGCAGCTGTTTTAACTTGCTTTGGGGGAGGGCCGGCTAGATCCATGGGGAATCGAAAGGCACCGGCGTAGCATCCGCTCAGCATTTAAACTCGCTACTAATATTATCGCCTTTTTCTATAATTCTCTACAACAGGACTCATATATGAACGCAATTCAACACTTCAGGCGCTATCATGGTGTTACATACGCTTCAGGCGCTATCATGGTGATATATCTGGGGTTACATACGCACGCAGTGCGAAAAACATGTGAACGCAGCACGAAAATCCGGCCCCGGGCCCGCGGGGGGGNNGGGGGGGGGGGGGGGGGGGTGGGGTTCTCCCCTATATTCGCTATACGAGTACGTGCCGCCAAACAGGGTATGGTTGTCAGCGATTCTACTCTGGAACAGAGTATACAAAATCGCGCTTTGGGACAGGCTATAATGAAATCACGCTCTCTCCTACGCTAGAACAGGGTATGGTTTTCAGCGATTTTTCTCTGGAACAGGGTCAGGGTTCAGAGGGCCCAGCGGCACATCCCTACCCTAAACGGGCAAGAGTACCCCACGGGAAATTCGGCCTACATGGGTGAAAAACAACAAAAACTTCAAACAAATTTGATTCACTTCGGTGACTATAGCACTTTTAACGCGTTACATCATAGCTATGGTCACATCAACCGAATTTAACTGTGGGCGAATCTAATTATCAGTCGATCAAGCTGCTATGATCAAAAGTCCCGTTATACATCAGTATGCACAGGCTTAAAATTCGTTTAAGCTACTTTGCCTTGGTTTAAGATTTCGTAAAAATAAGAATTAAAAACAGGCATTAAACTGGTTTTGTTCCTAAAAGTTACCTTGACCTTAAGATAATAGGAGAGTCAACTATAAATAAAAGCTATATCATGCAGTTTAATGGTAGCAATAAATACTTATACGTAATTCTTATAATTCTTTTTTGTACCACTAATAATTTTTAGGTCCCGTTTATCCTATACATTATCCCAGAACCGCTCAATGTACAGTGACACTGAACATAGATGCGGCTATCATACGTCACCCATGTGAACCTTGTCTTGGTTCAAACGGACTGAAATGCATGAAGAATTTAGATCAAAAAGTAGTAGTTTAACTATTTATTTTTTCTCTCTCTTTACAGATTTGTAAAACAATATCATAAAGTTTTCCGCATGAATATATATATATATATATTCAATTAAATCATATTTTGATTATAACGTGGGCCGGATTTCCTTTACGTTCAAGAAGGCACTTTGAAATGATTATCACAGTATGTTGACTACTATCTCTTGCTGTTCTCAATCTTAATATACTGATTCAGGACATTGTTACTCGTAATTCCTTTCCGTTCCGAGCTCAGAAAAGGGAAAAAATCTGTCGGTGTAAACACTCATTACATTACGTAATTAAGGTCTCGCTCAGTTACGTAACTCGATCACTGAACCAACATAAAGACAGCTGAGTAGCGCGGAGAACAAGAATCCACCTGCCCATGCAAATGGTTGTCAATCCGTTTTTATTATTTCTTTTCTAAATTTTCTGCGATTAGAATTTCTCAGTATTTAAACATTTCAAAAAAAGAAACTGAACCGGTCAGTACTCTGGGCTAATTGCTGCTTGTACAGGACGCATTATATTAGTAGATAATATTCCATCAGTCAACTTAATTCATACATAAGAAGTTCTTCGATCAAGAACACATGATGATTTTCTGAAAACTTTTCAACCAAAGCATAAAGAGGACACAACTAAGCACAAAATATGAATTCAAGATAGCAGCACGTCATAACAGTCTGAGTGTATTAATTGCCTATAAAAGTATAAACGATAACATTATCGAGATAACAAGCTTCTTATAGTATATTGTAAAACAAATCAATAAAACTCTTACCCTAGGTAAATGAACTGCCAAGGCTGAGATCTGATCTTCGTCCGATCAAAGCTATCTAATCGTAGGAGATGTTAAATCTGTGAAACCAAGCTATAATCATAGCCGGTGCAACTATCTATCATTCACACCAGGGGAGCGGTTCACGCCTATTGGCCTGAGGGATTGACATCGATATCAGTTCAGTGAGTTCAGTTCGTTGTTCTTATCCGGTGTCGCGTAAACAAGAAAGTAGCGTGTAATTTAAGTCAAGTCTAGTTAAAGAGAATATACTGGAAATGCAAAACTCATAAACTTTTTTAATCCCTCAGTATCCGCCGGAAAACATAATCAGTATTTGTAAGATCACCATGGGAGGATTAGTTTGAATTTTCGCCWGTTTTATATCATGACAAATTCTGGATTCCATCTGCGGATAGTGCTGAGATCAAATTCATCCTGAACTTAGTTATAGTTTTTTGGGGGATGCCTCGTTTACTACGGACAAGAAAAAGAAAGAGACTATATTGATCGGCCCCCCACTTGCAGTCAATTAGTGTTAGTCAACCTGCTAAGAATGACGTACAGAGCTATGCCCTTACGCATGCACCTTGGTAATGCTCGATCAATATCTATCGCGAGAGTAATTAGCGTTTGACGTCACAGGCAGGGACTATACTAGGAACATAGGATCCTTATGTGGAAAATCTGAAAGGTGAAATGAGAGAATGACCTTGAAAAATGTAGTCGAATTGGAAGAATTGCGAAGAAAAAACTAATCCCGACTTGATGTTACCGTGAGAGGTTGGTGAAGATGAAAGCTGCATGTTGTTTCAGGTTGTTCAGCTACAGCTCTCAAGGTCACTGAGTTTATTTTGACAACGCCGTAAAGAGGAATAACCTTTACATCGAACCGGACTCAACTCTCATCAACCCTTCTAAATGTCAGGAAATTCGCTTTTCACACACTTAACCTCTTCTCAACATTCCATCATGTGCAAGGCTCTGTACGTTCACGTACAGCTGCAAACAACACGAAAGATTGTGACAACTTTGGGCAAAATTCCTGTAAATAAAAGGCAAAGTCCCGCGGGGTTCTCGACCTTCAGTCATTGACTCTTCCCCAATCGTCTCTCACTTATTTTCATCGAAGCGCGCAAAGGGCCTTTGCGCACCGGCGGTATGTCAGAAAGACGTAGTCGACTTGGGACGAGTCAGCATCAGTCAGCCATATCTGCGCAAATATAGCCACGAGCGTGTGGTTTATACATAAATTTCACTCATGGGTGCTTCATCATGCATATGATAGAACGTTTAACCTCGATCGAAACTGGGTGCTTTTCTGCTCCTTGAAGACTGGGCACTGAAGCATTTGGGTAGACAATAATCGGTTGCATTTGACAGTGTCTTCGAGGCCTGAGTGTCCCCACCCCCCACCCCCGGCAACTAGGCCAAGGCCAAGAATTTCGCACAACAAAAGCCGTCAACAGCAAAACTGTATACTGAAATATATTATTTCAATTTCTCAAGTGTAGCAAAATACATGGATGTATTTTAGATAGTTTGTCGTAATTCAAGCTTTCTAGCTATTTTGTCTGTGGCGACATTCCTCTTCTAGCTACTTGATATTCGTACATGTATTTTGCTACAATGTTTTGGATTTTTTTTATTCGGTTGATAAAAAAATGGAATTTATCGTTTTCATTTAAGAGTTCAAATTGTTTGTTTGTTATTGTGTTAATTTTTGTGGTAGTTCTTTACGTTTGTTTAAGTAGGAGGGACATTTCAAAAGAAAGTGTTTTTCATCTTAAACTTCTTGTTCACATAAAGGACATATTCTTCCTCCTCATTTGACATAAGGTCGCATGTGAGTAGAGTTGTTTGTTTGTTCTCTCCTGTGCTTCGAGGGTTTTTCTCCGGATTCTCCGGTTTTCCTCCCTCCTCAAAAATCAACTTCTAAATTCTAATTCGATCTCTGTTCACTTAGTTTGGAGCCTAGCTTTGTTGTGATTGTCCCACGCTGTGACACAACAGCGAAAGCTTTGTAGATTTTAGATTTTAGATTTTATTCTATAAATGCCGCCATTTTATTGCCGCGAAAGGGGGGCCGTGGCCCCCTCGCCCCCAACCCCCCTGCCTACGCCCTTGATTAAAGCCTGCAATCAAGCCTGCGTCGACCTTCCGAAGTGTTTGGGTTTCCTGTGGTAAGTTGAAGCAACAACGACCTGGTATCTAGCGATAAATCAAGTCATGTGTAAAAGCAACCATTACATTTGAATTCAAGGAAGATCTGTCATACTCCTGTCTAAAATCCTTAGTCAGGACTTGATTTGGACTTCTCTCCAGGTAAGATTGATTCATACCATACTTTAAGCATCCTGTAATACTATGATCTTGCTTCTGGGTTGGTTGTTTGCTCGATTATTCAATGTCGTGCCGAACCTGTTTTGTTGATGAAGAGCTGCTAATTTACAGTAAATCTAATAGATGTATGCAGAATAGCAAATCATTGTGCATGGTAACAGTTTTCCTTGGGAGATTTCACTAATCTATGAAAAAGAAGTGCCTAAAGCGATCGTCATCTTTTAAAGGCCTTAGATCTTTACGACAGATCTTCATATTCTAGTAACATGACTCAAATATAGCCGTTTCTTCAACATTGTTGATACTTCAAAATTCTCAATTTCCTAAATTATTTGTAAGCTTCAAAACAAGTCTACCACATTCTCACAGAAGAGCATATTACCTACATTTGTTAAGTAATCCTAGAAGAGGGAGAACTATAGAAACTTGATTTCTGTCGCTTGATCATCATCATATTTGTGTGCATTGAGTTTTTCGTGTCTGATATTTTAGGCATCCTGTACGCTATAATTTCCTCGTTATATATTAGCTCCTCTTCCACTCCTTTTAAGATTTATTTTTATGAGCTAAAAGAATGTTAATTCGACACCGTTTACAGTTTGTTTTCAATGATTGATCTTAAAACTAGTCTAAGATTCTCTTCAAACTTTTTTAAAACCGCGTTTGTAGGATAAAAGTGTCATGCTTTCACTTCCTCTCTTTTGTTTAAAGTGCAATTGGATACCAAGTACTATTTCTTTGTTCTGTATTTGTTAGCCTAAATATTATAAGTTTTCGATAAAAATAGTGGTAAAATATTTGTAGTTCTGTTCAAATGTGTTATACTGTGTACATTGGACATCTATGTTCATACACAGATAGAGACATCAAAAGGTATTGTTTGAAACCAAGGATGCCCACAATGAAAGAAAGTAAACTTGAAAGTAAACAGTGTTAGTATAATTTCAGACTTGAATAGAGAGTTTTGGGTGTTGTGATTGGTCAAACGACCAGTGATTATGAGTCAATATTCACTGGTTAATAGGAGAGGAAGTAAAATCACCAAAGTGGAAGTAACAGTAAAATATTTTTTCTGGGATACCTGTGGTAGCCTAGTCATAAGATACCTTTGTTTTTTTTTCTTTCCCCTGCGACAAATTGGAAAAATTGCACAATAGTACCCAGGGGTCTGTAGGGCCTTATCCAAGAGACTTTTGTGGGCTTCTTCATTAGGGTTTCCATCTACAGTCCTATGAATTAGCAGGGCAAGCTGTCAATCAATGTCACTCTGTTGCCTTGTGATTGAGAGGGTGGAGCTAGCTGATTATGTGACAAAACTTTTAATTTTAAATTGTAGATGTTGACTGCTGTAAGACAGCCAAGCTAATAATAGAAATTTACTACTTGTAAACAAGGATTTCCGTAAGCAATAAATTATTTCTAAGTATTTTAAAATACCACAGCCAATAGATTATTTTGATTTAACTAGTCATGATTTGATTCAGCTGTTTAAGGTGGCTGCCTACTTTTGAACGTTCGATTTGAGCCCACGATGTGCGCGCGCTCAAAAACCACTGAAAAATCTACAAGATTTTATTGAAGAACCATACGCGTTTTGAGCTTCAACAGGGCAAAACCCTCAAATTTTGCACGGGACTCTAAATTTTTTGATAGCTCATTTGAAAAAACTCCTAAAAATCTAGGTTATATCAACATTTTAGGAAAAGTTTAAATCAGGAACACGTGAAAAAATAGATTTTCGTAGGTATTTTTGTTCGACTTTATGAGATTTTTTAAGAGCACTGAAACTACAAAATATGACAAATCAATGTCTCTCTTTGTCTTTTTGTCGAAAATAACCATGTATTATTGTAAAAGGATTGACTAGCCTTCATTCGTGCAATCATATATTCTGCAAATAAATATTATCTTATTAATCTTAATTTTTTTCTAATCACTTCCGGTGGCACAATTTTTACTCCAAAAGCTCGTGCGTAGGCTTCCATTAAATGCTGATTATCTCGAGAACGAATTCGGGACACCCTATTTTTCTTTCCAGATTTGGAATCAGCATTAAATTTCAATTCGGAAAATCGAAGTTTTAAAAAAAGCTTAAATCAATTTCCAAAAGTAGGCAGTCACCTTAAAGCAGTATAATCGATAATCTAAGATAAGTAATATGAGGGATGAACTAGCCAAATCATGTGTAAAAATAATGATAAACACTTCATTTCAGAGCTATGCTGGCTGATCCATGGATTCAAGTTTTAAGTTATTTTGGCAAGCTGTTTGTTTTGTCTCTGAAAACTACTATAAATAAACATGAGGTTCAACATGAAATTTATTCAAATTTCCATTTTCTTATTAAGAATATTAAACTGATTGATTTTATTAAGAATAATAAAATGATTTCTGTAAAAACATGCATTCTGACCTTCAGATCGATCTCGTATTATCCAACTTCTAGTTCACCCATAAATGAGAATTTTTTCTTAGAAAATGTCCATTAATTTCAAAATATGGGTTAAAAAAGGAAATAATTCATAATTGTCATGCCAAACTCAAGCTAATATATATTGCTGGAAGCATTCATCAAGGTTACAATTATTGATACAGTTACATTTTATGGGGAAGACAATGGCAAAAATGTTCTTTCATTTTTTTGTCCTTTCATGAGTTAATCTGAACGTTCTTTGATCCAGGTCCATCCCTGAAACAGGCTGACAATGTACCTGACCTAAATTAGTGATTATATAACTACCAGCTACCACCACATATTGACTTGTATGACCAAGTTTCTTAGCTTTTTAGCTTATTCAAGCTGGCTTGACTCTTCTCTTCTAATAGTCTTGGTTTTAATAAATACAGAAATATCTTTTTCTATTATAATTGCTGTTTTTTTATTCAATTCCAAACAACTATACTGCTGTATCAGTAATGATGTGGTCAGCTGCACCATAACAAATAATGTACTGTAGAGACAACTATCAGATATGTTCATATCCCATAGTATCCCACACAACTCGCAGCTCACTGCACTTGCAATATATTAAAACAGCTAGTTAAATTTGTTAAGAGAGATTACTGTGTGGACACTCAAACCATGAACACTTCAAGGTTTTTTTAACATTTCTCACATAATCCAATCAGAAGCCAGATTCTTACAGAGGTTCCAGCATTTTTTCGTGCAATTTCAGAGTCTCTTTGGTTCTGGTTGTTAAAGTTTTTAAAATTTATGAAGTGTATCAATTATTTCATAACAGCTACTTTGTCAATGAACTATATTTTTTGTTTTATTTCTGTAAATTATTGAAAATTTGCACTTTGTGTGTCACTCTTGCAGTTACTTAGTTCACACAGAGTGAGCTAAAAATAAGACATCTAAAGATTTTTCCACCATGTTGTGATTGGATGGCACCTAAAAATTTTTGATTACTTTGTTTCTACAGAGAGCTGTGATTGGATAGTTATGAAAATTATAAAAAAAAACCTTGAAATGTTCATGGTTCAAGTGTTTGCACTGTAAATTTGTTAACTTGATTCTTCTTATCATCTGATGTTGCAGGAGAATGACAGATATGGACGATAAAAAAATAGATGATGGCCAATCAGAACCTGTGTATGGGGGATGTGAAGGCCCAAATGCAATGTATGTCAAACTGATCTCCAGTGATGACCATGAATTCATCATTAACAGAGATTATGCTTTGACATCAGGAACCATCAAAGCTATGCTAAGCGGGCCAGGTATGCAAACCATTAAATTATCAGTTTTAACTGAAACACTTTGCTTTTGGAGAACCAATTATTCATTTGTGTTTTGGTTTTTGAGGCACTAACGAATTATGCAGGGCTTGCCTTATATGGACCACTTTCCAAATGTTAGCTGTGTTGACGATCTGGCAAGATCTTCCATGATCTTAACAAGATATTCAACCTGGAAATGCTTAAGTGATTAAGTGCTTTTATTCACTAATTGGAATTCAAGGGAATTATTTTTCCATATTGCGTAAAATTGGTTCCAACAGTACCTTACTAACATAATTGTTGCCTTTTTTGCCTTTAACACTCCTCCTCCTCCCTCCCCCACAAATGAAACTGCAAAACATTATCTCTTTAGCCCCCAAAATCAAAACTGACTGTTCCAAAGTTTCTCACAACTCTGCAATATTGTATACAAACGAGTGGTGATAACTAATAGAGTACTAGCGTGGACTGTGTCAGTGTTTCTGAATAAAAGCGCAGGAACTTGTGGATGACTTGAATCACCGTAAAAAGCTTTGTGAAACTGATGTTTCGTACGTTAGTCCTTCGAGGAAGGACTAGCGTCTGAAACGTCAGTTTCACAAAGCTTTTTACGGTGAATCAAGTCATCCACAAGTTCCTGCTGTAATATTGAATACACTCCTGGAAGAACAAAATCTTAGATGTTTAAACATCTTATTAATGGCAAAGTGAAAGAAATGGGGAAATTGTTGTTGGGTCATATCTTTATACAGTAACAGAAATTTTGTTTCCCCTGTCTGGTATCCTAAACATCTTGTGTTCTGATTGGCTGTGCAAGTGGATGCACTTTTAATCTCTCCCACAGTCCAGTATTCTGACATATAAGGCTTACATCATCCAAGCACGCACATGGGAAAATGATTGTTAAATAACAAAACTAATTGCAAAATATATGGAAAAGTAAATGGAAAAAACAGGACAGAAAAAAACTGTGCCCTAATCGACTCAGTCCTTATATTCAAGACCTCAGGCATGTTTTTTTCCTATCTGGACCTCCTGGCTGGTAAATAACACGTATATGTTGTCAGATTCTGTAAACTGATGACTTAAGGTCCATTCTTAATTGGTTTTTTTACTCATATTCCTTGCACAGGACAATTCTCTGAGAATGAAACAAATGAGGTCCATTTCAGAGAGATCCCGTAAGTATCTTGTTTTTGATGAGTGTGAAAATGTCATTGATTCATACGCCTTCAAATACCCATAATAAGGAGCACTGATAGTCTAAGGGCACATCTTCAAGTGCTTTATACATGAGCCCCTCACTCAGGAGAATTGGGCAACCACTCCCCATGTCATCAAAGTAAAATATTAGCTTGAACTTTGACATTTACCTTCATCCCTTCATTCAGTAACTGTCCTCTAAAGGAGATGTCTGATATGTCATAGACTTCCAAAAAGTAATTGTCCATTTTTCTTTATTTATTTACCCATCAACTTATATTATGTTATAACCAACCTTCTCATAATGCCAGAATTTAAAGCCATGTTTGAGTAGAGTTAATGGTTATAAATTCTTTAGCGGTCGTTTTCTTTGGGTTTCTTTCCCTCTTAAAATGTTTTGAGAACTTGTCATTTGAGTTGTAAAGCTTTTTTGGCTTTGCCATGGATCAACCACAGTGGTTAGATCATTTCTTTTTCTAATTAGATTAAAATTCAAAACTCGCCACAGTCATTTCTAAAGTGGCCTATAAACCCTTTGTCCCATGCTCCCTGTATGAAGGAATGAAATATTTATGTAGATTATACAAATATTTTGCCTTCATTGCAGGTCCCATGTCCTGGCAAAAGTCTGCATGTATTTCATGTACAAAGTTCGTTACACCAACAGTAGCACAGAGATCCCAGAGTTCCCTATTGCACCAGAAATAGCCCTTGAACTGCTTATGGCAGCTAACTTTTTGGATTGCTGAACAAGATAAAAGAGTCAAACATTTCTGTAGTCTAAAAGTCAGAGTTGCACACTTTAAAGTTTTATAACTTATGAATTTGTCCTTGACTCTCAAAAGAGAACAAACAGTTATTGCAAGAAAAATATGGATTTTCAAACAAAAATTTACGTTAAAAGAACAATAATTACTTGTGTTAATTCTATTTTCTTCTTTTTTTTTTGTATTTATGGCTGTTTTTTCCCTGTATAAAAGGTATTTTATTGCTTTATCAAGTATTAAGATTTAAAAAGTTTTTAATAAAATCCGAAGAAATTTAGTAACCACAATTGCTATATACTAATGATAAGAATCGAATGAATTCCTGAGTGAAATCAATTTGTTAGGGACTTACGAAACGTTTACTGAATAAAGCTAAATTGGTTTTATTTCAAACTACTGAATGGAAGTCTGCTAATGTAATCTTATAATGGCAAAATAAACGAGAACATTTTTGTTGTATGATACTTTTTGGTTGCATTCTGCAGGGGCAGATCTAAGGGGGTGGATGCCAGAATTCCGGGGGATTGAGGCTAAGCCTAGTCGAACTTATCACGTGACTACATAATGTTTAGGTTTTTTCAGCGTGAGGATTGGAGCGGGCCCCCTTGGTTACCCCCCTGAGTCGGTGTAATGATGAACAATGTTTCAAAGTAACACGAAGAGAATCGTTCGTATCCTGTGCAGAGGAAAGACAAACATGTCGAGCTTCTCTATAACTCGGTCCCACCACCTGGTCCCAAACGGCAAGGTTATCGTTTGACATACAGCAACATAATCGTCAAATAAGCAACCCGTTTTATATTCAGTGTAGCAACTCGCCTAACTTGCAGTAACATATGTGGAGAAAAATCGTCGAGCCTCTGGGACCAGGGTAAGTAACCTGGAGTATCCCTTACCTAAACTAGGAGTATCCCTTATACCTGAACTAGGAGTATATCACACCTGAACTAGGAGAATATCACACCTGAACTAGGAGTATATCACACCTGAACTAGGAGTATATCACACCTGAGCTAGTTGTATATCACACTTTATTTATTTTTTAGCGAGGCGCCAAGGTACTTTTAAAGGTTATTCAAATTTGAACCTTGCAACCTCGACTAAATGCTTTGTGTTTGACCAGTGAACCGATGTATGGAAAATGGTGAATCGATCAAATCATTTGCAACAACAACCAAAATAACTCAGATTTATTCCACATCGACACCCACAGCAATTCAACAGGGGCGGATCCATGGGTGGTAAAAGGGGTGACTACTAGTCGCCCCCCTTTTGCTCAAATTTCGTAGTATATCGTTAGTAACAGTAACCCACCCTTTTCCTCGAATTCCTGGTATTGCGTCACAATATCCACTCATATTCGCTGAGGATTATTCTGAAGGAAAAATGAATGGATTGCCGCCGTTTGATAGTTAGAATCAGTGATCATGGGGAAAGAAAGCCATTTTTGATAAAGTTTAGCGTTATTCTTTTATTAAGAATTGTCTACGTTTTACGTTACTATGAATTAATATAGCTGAAACTATGTTAAGCTATCCCTTTAGCTACAAAATACTTGCAAAGTACTGATAGTTGAGACTTTTATATTCGTCTGTTGTGCAAGTATTATTTTAAACTCATCCCACTGATTTTATTTTCCTTTAATTATCACAAGCTTGGTACTCTTTTTGTAGAAGCAATTTTAACCTATTCGTAATTCCGTGGTCGAGTTTCGCGGCAAAACCAATTACTTACTTTTATTTTTGTTTATCAAGAGGGTTTCCTTCGCCCTCACTAACCTTAACATCTTCATTCTTTGCCTTAGCTTCTCTCTGTTTCTCAACTTTTTTCAGTGTTTCCTGTAAGAGTTCGATATATCTACAAGTGTGTTTTATTGTTTCTAGTTTCGTAGGCTTCTTAAGGGCAGGAAGAGTTGGCACGAGCTCTCGAAGTTTCTTGTAAGCATTCTGTTCAGCTTCACTTCTCAATTTATCCCTAGCAACGTTTCTTTTACGCATCTTCTTTGGTGTTTCACCGTCTGGAGTTGCTCGAGAATTTGAACTTACAGTAGATATGGAGCTGGTTTCTGTGGGTGGACTACTGTCATCGAAAGAAGTCGCCATGTTGGATTCTTCTTCCACTAAGTCTTGCAGAAGATTTGGATTGACCGTTGCATTTATATTCAATCCATCTCCGTCGTAAAGGAATTCTCGATTTTCTGTGCAAAGTAATCCATAATCACTGTCTCCTGAGAGTGGAGATTCATCTTCCATTATTTTAATCTGCAAAAATATGCAATAAATAGGGAAAGATTTGGTAAGCTTCAAAATTATATAATAAACTTTTTCGCTTAACTTTTATCTACGGGGTGGTTGTGCACGAAGACTAATAAAGAATGTCTGTCTCATGGGAATTATACTTACAGACGACAGAAAGAAGTCCTCGCTGTTATATTTCCAGGGTTTTTCCAAATAATCGGCAGTCTTTTTAATCATAAATTGAGGTCAATCTTCAGCCATGTGTCTGGAGATTCGATCCGCGTGCTTCGAGATCAGTAAAATGGCTTTTTCTGTCAATCAAATGGCTCTATACAATATGAATGGCTGTCATTTTCACTTTATATTCACTTTTGCACCTGAAAAAAATTGAAAAAATGCAGTTAGTTTGCATCGTTCATGTTTTCTTTTTTAAATAAAATTCTCATTATTATTAAAATAGAGTTGCTCACTAATGATAATAATGACACCCCAGACGAATTTCTCAATGAAAAACCGGTCTTGACGGTTAATAAGAGAATCCACAGGAACCCCATGCTCCAAGACAACACAGGCCGGCTTATTGCACATACAGACTTTCTGTCAGCAACATGAAATTTAGATTTTACATTTGTGGGATAAAACTTTTGCAATGATGTTTTCAAAGCAGATAAATCAGCCCGATTTACGTCGTGATAGTTTTGCCATTAGTCGGTACCAACTTCTACGTAATGCAGCCAGAAGTGCTAGGTACAGTCAAAAGCAAACCATTCGAACATATTTGCTGATTGAAGCGGCTAAAATTAACGCATAGAATAGATGGACTGTGATACCCATACCATCGGCTTGGCCTATCTGTTGCACGGACTTTGAGATAATGTCCAGATCCGCCTCGATTCATAGCTGTCCACAAAAACTGCTTTAAAAGATATATTATTACTTAAAACAAAGTCAGTATTTTGATAGCTCAGGGAATACTGCTAAACGAGGAATAAACAGCATTGTAATAGTTACATACAAAGACACTTTAGGGCTCGCACTAGGGACATGGCCATGCAGTCACGTAGTAGAGCAAAGATTTCGCCTTATAATTGGTCACGATTCTGCAAAGGGTTATAAAAGGCTTATCAGATCAGTTGCAAATTAAAAACAAAAAAATCAAACCCAAAGTCCTTGAGAAAATCGCTTTTTGACCTGGTTTGATTCTATGGGGAGATATCGGAAATTGGCTGAAGCTGATACGGGCTATCAATGAGCTCGAGATGAAGTTGCTCGAGGCACCGCCGGCACCTCATGCACTTTACCTTATACCAAAAAATTCGCATTTATTGATTATTTAGCCTGTGTGGATTCGATCTGAACATAGAATAGCCTTAAGGCTTTCTTCGGGATAATTTTTATAAAAAAAACACAAAGGAAAGAACGCTGAGTCCACATGAGGCCATAATGGAGGACTATTATCCCTTTGGTCGGTATGTTGGTTAGGAATAAATAGTCATAAATCCCCGGCCATGATTGTGATATACCACACGCAGCAATACAACATTGGCAACGGGTATAGGGAGTCACGATTCCATAAAAACGACCAGATGTGGAATCCTTATTAATGTTCAGGGATCGGAGTGAGATAAGATGCAGGAATATAGACCATCTTACAAGTAATGACAACTTACAATCCAATCACTTAACATGTTAGTCATGTTAAGACTGATCAGCCTGGCGTTGTTTCATGAACAAAAGTATATAAATTCAAACCTGGCTTTTCTTGAATGAGTGGAGACAGAAGTTCAGAACTTCTGGTGGAGACCTTGTCAAAAATTTTAAAATGTTCAATGTGTATTCAGTTATTATTACTACTTAAAGCGCGAGGGTGAGTGCACAGCTCTCATGACATGAAGTACTGATGTACTTCAATAGAGTTTGACACAAAGTAAGTGTGAACCATTGAAGAGTTTTCCTATTCGTTTGACCTTAACGAGTGGGGAACTTGTTGAATTTCACATTTTTCTCGTTAATTGTCACAAATAAACAGCCAGACTAATAAACAATTGATTTCTGAACCACTTAGTTTAATGTACTATTAGCCTCGCTAAACCGAGGTTAAACGCGACCACCCTGCTGCATGGGCTGCCTTCCTTTTTCAGTCGCTGCTGGCTCAATCAACTGCAGGTTTAACCATATAGATACGTCGTATTCATTCTCAGTTAGTGGGGATTTAGTAGTGTGCTAAAGTAGCTCAGTGGGAGTGATTGGACTTATATAAAAAGTGAATGGCCAAGGTTTGGCAAATGAAATAAGAAAAGAAATAAAAAATATGAATGAAACGGGAAGAGCCACGGGAATAGATGCGTACAATACGAACAATTTTAAGCCTTTAAGTTCTTAATTTTAAGAATTTGTCCACTATCAGTTTACCAAAAATTCTTATGTAAGTGTTTGTTCATGTGCTTACTAATTAATAAGCAAGGAATTACAATGACTTTGTTTCCCAGAAGATATAATGTTGGTTCTTACGTAAACTATTATGATCAGATCTCAAGCCGTATAAGATTTTCTTTGAAGCATGCATTCGAACCCTCTTGATACAAGTGGCTCATAATAAACCGTTATCTCAACCTAATTACAAAGACTGACATTCGGCAGTCCAAAATTTTGTCTTCCCATTACTCTCTCACTAAAGCCATGTATTAGAGTATTATACCAATACTGAGGCCAATGATAACATCAAGCCCTCGGCTAGTCTGTCTCTCATGGCCATGGCATCAAATCCAATCTTTTCAGTCTCGTATCATTTACACATACTATTCATGGATATTTTTATCTATCGTTCTTATCAGTGRAGTTATCGAGAAGGATTTAATTTTATTAGTAGAGTAATACTTCTCTCAATGGCATGTAAATTATTTGGCTCTCGAAGTGAAGAGCTTTGCAAGCTGGACAACCAGTTGATTTTGCACTTATAAAAAAATGCAAGAAAGAAAGAAAAAATAAAAGAAAGGAATGTAGAAAGGAGTGTGAGAATCAAAATTGAAATTAAAATTGGAATCGAAAATACTGACACATACGCACATGAAAGTATGTTGGAGTTTTGCCCTGAAGGCTATTCAGCTCATAATTCATTCAAGGTGTGGTGTAACGAATGGTTAATGGCCTCGATTATCGTAACTTAAAGAACTTCCGAAAGCTTTAGAATCTGCGTCAGAATACCTCGTAGATTACTAATCCCTCTAAATGTGGATTCACACGGGGGAATATGAGGAATTTTGTCAAATATAGGATATTACTGCAACAACTGACTAGGATGTAAGGTTGTATTTTGTTTGTAAAGATATAACCATGTGACTGCTTGGCTCGAGCCCCGAAGGGAACTGTTAAAAGACAGTCAGAAAGGCTCCAAATGATCTTAATGTCTTTAACATAACACTCCGTCATGTGTGCTTCTTTGGAGGTCAGAACTAATGCATCGTGAGTCATCCAAACACAAGCTAACTCATAAACACACGGGATTCTTGTTCGTTGAAAGAATTAACAAGGATTCGGTCATCTTAAACCGTCACACCAATCACATTATAACTGCTAATAAAACAGTGACAGCTTTAAAGGATTTCTTATTCAACCACAGAACACGTGAGTTAATCGTGGTGATTTGAGAGGAATGCGCGCGCTCGCGTAAAATTCAACTAAAACTATCGGCCAAAAAACGGTACTGGGAAGATGGCTTTCGATGAGATCGTCTACRGGATTAAGTCCTTTTACACAGCCCATTGATGAAGGGAAAAAGAGAATAGATTCGGATTCATACGCAAAGGAAAGCGATGATAAAATCTAGCCTTTGAGATGCGCCTTCTATCTCATACCAATTTAGATATGTTATCAGAAATTTGCACACTCCCAGATCTCTATTGTAACGGATAAGCTGAGCGGTTAAGTTGCTAGTTATTGACTGAGTTTGTCAGTCAACTTTCCCGAGGCAGTTTAACACAAGTTGTCGTACCAAGAAAACCACTCCAGTTTGGATGCATCATGGGGAGATACACGAACTATGATGCGAACGAAAATCAACTTGGGCCGGAAGAATTCATCATCAAGCCACGCAAGCGCGCCAACTATGATCATCCATCTGCTAATGCGTTACGAGAACGTATTAGAGCTCAAAACCTCAAGAAAGCCTACATGGAACTGCAGAAAACACTCCCTAATGTCCCACCAGATACTAAACTTCCTCGACTGAATATTCTCCTTCTTGCTATCGACCATATCGAACATCTCATGACTGTTTTGTCCCAAGAAACATCAATGGCCAATGAAAGACTTCCCCGAAAGGAAGATATGATTCAACCCTTCATCAAGGTTAGTCAGTATACAAGCTGGTACATCATTTAGGGTTAAGATTGCTTTCATTTTCTTTGCATGCGTCCCTGCATGCGTCAAGTCTATCCGTTATACATCAGTCAGCTGGTTGCAGTATGGCTTACTTAACTCCTTAAGTGAATGCTTTTGCCCAAGGCGTCTATTGATCCATTGAATGAATGCTTCTCAAAACCAAGGCTTTATTTCAAGGAAGCCCGACCTTTGGTTGGCACGAGCTGAGAGTGTTGAGTCGTTGTACATGGTATTATAGTCGTGTCACAACATTGAGTATCACAGTTCGGCTCTGTCGTCTTGTTTTCTTTTCCATATGATATCTGTTTATCCGAAAGTGTTAAAGAGAAAACGAATTAACGCGTTGTTCCTGCAGCCCATTAGGGTCTTTTAAATAAATATTAAATCAAAAAAGAGGAAGAAAAAACATCATTTTATCGGCCATCATAAGAAGGATAATAAGACTACAGTACAGTACTGAGCAAATTTTAGCTAGTGTGGTCAGTATCGCGTGTATCCTGCGCTCTAGAGTGCATGTTCTATAGTTAAGGCTTCTTTAGTTGGRGCAAGCCTTTGTTATCGGTCATAGTGCAGCCGTCCCTTCGATCACTTGAGTGTTCTCGCAGTGAAAAACTATCAATGAAGCTCCGTCTAGTAACATAAATGACAACCTTCCTTTACTTTGTTTCTTCTCATGAGTGATCGAGAAAGTAAGAACCATATCATTTGATCATTGATAATGAAAACTTGGGGTTCAATTTTAGTTCATTTCTTGGCACAAAGCTCCATGTGTGACGACAGCTTTAGTAATGCTAGTCGGCCTTATCCTTAGATGTTCTCATTATCAATCCACAAAAGTTTTAAGAAATCAGTAGCTGAACTACTTAAGATTCAACTACTAGATACAAAGACTGCATATGTGGCAATCCATACCAGCAATTGATATTTAATTTACCAAATGCAATTTACACTAACTTATGTAAGCCGGCATTACCTCGCGCAGCCCAGTTTCTTCGACAAAATAATGAAGCGTTCTCGTGCATATTGTTCCGCCTATTTTCGCATTTATTATAGTTTATCATTCCTCAGATTCTTGTCCTACACTCCCTCTCTAGCTAATCAATAGCTCGCAAGGACGCATATTTAAATGCGCTTATGTCTACTAAGCGTGCAGTCCGTATCTCCATACCCAGTTATGTCAGTCACTTGGTTCGACTTTTCCGTACAGTTTTACTTTAAGATTCAAGCACTCAAGTGAAGGAGCTATGAGGCAGAGAGGGGTGGGGTGGGTT
>NW_022261304.1:62485-98212 GCF_009602425.1 Actinia tenebrosa | reverse complement strand
GGAACTCAGTGCAATAAATTATATCTTTTGTCATAAACAGGGTCTACAAATTTGAGTTTTTTTTATCATAGACAGGGTACCCCTTTCAGAATCCCAGCGGAACACCCCTACCCAAATTCTGGCGAAGTACCATTATCAATGGCATACAATCATGAATCAATTAATATATCTAAGATATTCAGTAATATTGATTAAAATACCCAAGTCATTTTTATTTTCACAGATAAAAATTAATGATTTCAGAGTAGTCCAGAGTGCGTGAATAGTTACCCTAATTCATCCTATGTTATGTATAAATCCGTGTACAAAAAAGTAACGCAATATTCGTCACTATCAGTCACATGACAGTAGCCTTAGCAACTGTAATACACCGATCCCGCATTCTTGTTCTATCTCCCTGGTTACTGTTACTACGTCGGACAAGCTAAAATGTGTTTTTGCTATGCAGCATGGAACAGAAACTGATTGTTGGAAATTGTAAATGTCTATCTTATAATGGATGCATTCTAAAGGTACATTGAAAAAAACAAACAAACCAAAAAAAAACAAAAAACAAAAAACGATAACTCCTAAAAATTCTTCATGAATTTGAGTTTGTTGGTCGGACATTCTTAATTTATTCCATCTAGAAAACCATTGTTTGGGTGAAAACTCAAGCATAGCTGGGATCGGCCTATTGTTAGCTGATGGGTACCACGAGGGGGAAAATTGTCATGCCATTGTAAAGGGCTTTTTTGATGCAATTCAGAATAAACGAGGTAAAAAATGCATGCCGTTCTCATCAATGCTTTTTGCACTATGCATCATCTCCCCTTCGGACCCGTGTGTAGTCAATTTGCCTTATTTTAAAAAACGCTGTTAACTGATGGATTGAAGTGAGCAAATCCGAGATCGTAGCCGACAATTTCCTTCAGTTTTTTCAAATTCAATTGTTTTTGAAATGACTGCACTTACACTGAACAGCCTCTCCGAATCTCGTACCCACAGCCCACGGTCCTCTTGGTCAGTACCAAGAAACGTTCCTCAGCAGATTGCGCTWCTTACTTCCCACTGATAAGAGTAGGCGGTAATTGGGGGCCGTACACCTAAAACAATGCTCGATCTAAAAGTTCAAACAATGGAGGGCTGGTGCATTTTACCGTTCATTCCCTTTCCTGTTGCAGAAACATTGCCCCCTCATTGATCAAAATTTTACAAACAAAACAAAACCAAAAAACGAAACACACACACACACACACACACAAAAAAACAAAAAAACAAAACAACAACAACAAAAAAAACCAAACCAAACCAAACAAAACAACAACAACAAAAAACCAAAACCAAAAACAAACAAAAAACAAACAAACAAACAAACAAAAAAACACAAAAAAAACAAAACAAAAAAAAAGCGAAAAAACAATTTAAATTGAATTTTGGTCGCAAATGTGGACTTTAGAAATTATACATTTTAAAAATAAATCAGTCTGTTAGTCCACTACGCACCTTACGAGAAAAATATCATATGCCCAAACAATTACAAACAATCAAAAACAAATTAAAAGACAGTGACACCTCCCCCCTGTCCCCGCCCCTTGCATAAATGTTTGTTGCCCCTCCGTTTAGTTTTTATGAAAAAAATAATGGCCTCCCCCCATTTGCACTTGCCTCCCCCCCCCTTAATCAATCACCCGTCCCTATGGAAACAATTATTACAATTAATTTTACGAGAAAATTAATTTTTTTTTAAAAATAAAGTTGCCTATGTACACATGAAAAGTGATATTTTTCTGGCATATGTTTTGGTATGATTTCAATTGCTGTCTTATGTATGTGAAATATTCACACATAATACATGTAGTAATTACATGTAGTATATCATATTCATTCAATGAATCGATTCCAATTCTTCCAAACTGATGGAAATTTTGACACAAGAAAACATCTTGAAGCGGAAGTAGAATGCATGCGTTCCGCGAAATAGAATTAATTTTGATGTCACCACCAAGATCTGTATTTTTACATTGGTTTCTGTTTGTGACGAGAATTCTTAACCTTTTCCAATACTCTAAGGTCGAAGGTATTCTTTAATATCAAAAAAGTTCTGAATGAGTGAAAAGGAAATATTCTACTTACTTCGTTTCCTTTGAACCAGTTGGAAACCGAATTTTTGGTCGGATTGATTTCTTTTGTGCGGAAGCCTATAAATCAATCCCGAATACATATAAATATTTTAAGGTAACGTTTATATATATATTTTGCTATAGTCTATCTCGTAGAATCTTCTTTCTACTCTTTAAATATTATCTGAGATATGAAAATATTTTTTGACTCGATATGATATGAATAAAATTGATTTCGTTTCATAGTAATAAGACTCTGTAACTAAGAAGGGTCAGCTTGATAGAGTTCAGGCCCAAGCTTGGTGTTAATTCTCTTCCTCGAATGAATCCTTGTGTTTATTTGCAGCAAGTCTGTATTCGTGTATGTTTGAAGGCGAACGCTGAGGTTCTCGTTGCTGTACATTATGAACTAAAGCAAGAACAGGAATTTTTTGTATTGAACTGGAAGAAGAAGTAGCTCCAGACGATGAACGTCTTTCTAGTGAGTCTGTTTGATTACTCGACGAAAGGGAATCCATACTCATCTCTCTTCTAACTGGTGCTTCTTCTGTCGGTGCTTTCCTATAGTCACCTCGTCGGTTTGTCGCTCTACAGACTGGTAGAAGAAGAACTACACAGAACAACAGAGCACCAATCGAAATAAGAACTGTTCCAACTAAAGTAAAATCATCGAGCATTGTGTTAAATGTTAGAGCTGTTTTATCGACTGGTATTCTCGAACCATCTCCTCTTTCAATGTATACGACAGGTCGACGAGGAATGACATAGCCGACAAGCATAAATGTAACTCCGATCAGTAAGATAAGAATAGAGCAAGTTAAGGCTATCAACGTCTTGGCGCTATAAACAGCAGCCATTCCCGAACCACATTTACATTCGACCGATGGACAAGGTTGTTTTGATTCGGGAGTGCCCTCTTCGAACATGTGATGATGTAAGTAGCGAATCCCGAAGCGCGAATTAGTTCTATCGGTTTGAACTTTTTTCCCGCGGGATGAACGCGTCTTCACTTTGCGCGTTTTCTTCGGTCCTTGACGAATGTCGGTCGCGTCTTTTGATCCCGATTGTTTTTCTTGAGCAGGATTCATATTAAAATTCATTCACCTGTTGCGGAGTTCTTGAATAATTACTGAACTTTTTCGGTTTTACTCTTGCAAATTATTCATCATTGATCAATACATTTTCTAATTTTTGTCAATATCTTCCCCTTGGCCGCGGCAATTCCCAAAGCCAAATTCTGCTTTCCTGTAATAAAAGCGAGTGTTATTATCTTGAACTATTCATAAAACGTTTCTAAATTCTGTAATTCACTAATCAATAATAATATTGTCAAAGAAATCAAACTTTATATATAAGGTTTCGAAAAACAACCTTTACCACGGATGAAAAGACTAGATGAAATGTGGTCAGATATCTAGTCAATCAGATACTCGCATACGTGTATAAAACTCCCAAAGTCGATCCCTCCTTACCTTTCCTTCCTGAACAACAAGGGCTCAAAGCGTCATAAATAACCTAGTTCAGTTTCCAGCTCCAAAAACAAATTCTAAATCAAACTTGGTCAAAAAAACTAAATCAGGAAAGTTTATAATACGAACTGATGAACGATTTGGTTGGCATCTGTTCTCTCTTGAGGCGCGTCTTTTCGCCGACTTATCTCGCTCAAATTTAAATAATTTCTGACCCTTTCATCCCCTTGATTTTTCACATCCGACGAATCAGCGACAACAATAGGTTCTTGGTAGTTATCTGTCAATATTATTGAGGATTCCCTACTCTTGAATTAGATCTTTTATTCTACCTAAATACATTTCAAAGGCATCTTGATTGGCTGACTTGGAAAAGGCTTTAATAAGACGCCGAAGATGCATGTTTACGTGGCGTGGCGGGAAAACACGTGGCTCTTGGCAGAATATCTTAACCTTAGCAGATTTTCGCTTGAAATGACGATATGATATTTTAGAGAGAGAGATTTTTTTATAGATTTTGCGATGCGAAACAAAAAGTAATTCTGTTGTCTGATTTGTCATCCTATAACGATGGCCATTAAGTGCTTGCCCGAAGTAAAAACGAGTTTTTTGTGTTACATGTGGGGTAGTTTCAGCCTTTTTCTATAAAAATGTATTTCTTTTGTTTCTAAGGACGAATAGAAGACAGCTGGAAGTCGGGAAAATATTAAAATTACTATAAACAAATTTCCAACATCATTTGTGTTAAACAGGAAGGAACGCGGAAAGAAAAATAATACAAAAGTACACACTAAAAAATTATCTTTTTGGGATATGGAAATTTCAAAGTTAAAATAAGAACTTTCTGCATCGAAATTAGTCTAAAACGCCATGAGTTGCTATGGTGATGGTTCTTCTGTCGGGTCTTTTTTTGCAGCGATATTTACTAATTCAGTTGCTTGGCGTAGTATTCCAGTCCTTCACTGTATACGTATAGATATGCCAAGAAAAATCATTAATTACCCCACGGGCGAAAACTTTCACAGTCGTTGCAACTTGAACTGAAAATCTTTTTTTAGGCTCAAGGTCTAAAATAAGAATGAAAAATGAAAAATTATGCTGAAAAGAATTGATTTACGAGCATTCTGGAGAGCGCAAAAAATGTCATCTCAACTCTGACTACAGTACTCAGTTCTAACTTCATATGCTTCCCAGATCCTAGCCACTATCAAACATTACGAAGTCTAAGAAGGAGAAGACTGGAAGGAGAAGAAGAAGCAGAAGAAGAAAATGATGAACTGATAAATTGAATCAGTTATGCGCATATAATTTGACAGTAACGATTCAATATCATGTTCGGTATTTTGTACAAGTGTTTTTCAGGCCCTTTAAATGTTTGAGTGTCAAGAACAGCCTGTATTTTATCAAAATATTCTATAGTTCAGTCGTGATCCGCCAATATATAGGGAACAAGGTGAAAAAGATATTCTATGATTTTTACCCATTTACTTTGCGATATCTTACAACAATCTTAAAACTGGATTTACCAGCCGGAATTCATAGTTTTTAGAGACAGACTGTGATCCTTCATATAGAACATTCAGCTTTTAACTTTTACCGGCTACTGAGCTGGACAGCTTTGCTTTTCTGTATAGAGGGAGCTGTTAACCACCTGGTCAGTTGATGGCTAATATAAAAAAACGCCTGCAGTGACCGGAATATACGTACTTGAGGATAAAACATATAGAAAACTACAAGAAAACAGGATACAATATTTTACTGACTGAAAACGTTTTAAAAGTCATTCGAAGTGGCCTGTGCATCCAGTTTTGGTAGGCTTTTGGTAATATATATATATATATACTAATTTTCTCTTTGGTAGCCAAAACCTACATCTTTTTTCCATTTCAGTTACGGCGGTTGTATAGCGACGCTGACGTGCTGCTGTGGGCGTTCAACAAGATAGTTTCTTTTTTGAAGTCTTTGCCTTTAAACGTGATTAAAATTTAGTATTCAGTTAAGTGGAGTCAGTGCTTTTCTTCAGGACATCTGGAAATTTGAATGTTGATATTGGACATCGAAAATATCCAATGCAAAGAAAACATTAATTAGATAAATCTTTATGTGAAATTCAAAATCCCCCCCTTTTTGACGTTTTTTTCCCCCGGTTTAATCTAAAATGTATGTCTCTATGTCTTTGAGGATCAATAAGGTGTATAAAGACGAATCTTGTTTCCGTAAAGGATCTTGAATCTTAAATGCGTAAAAGATTATCTTAAAGGCTTAGAACCTCGTATACTCATGATTTTAGAACTGGAATTGGGGTTCCTGTGTAATGTTAGTCGCTGTTGACGGACGGACTAAGTACCAGATTGAGTAACCATGGTAACTGAATGGCATGCAGAACGCCTGACAACAACAAGAAGTCAAAAAGCCAACATGGCGGACAGTGTTCGATTAGAACAGACGCCAAAAAGACCAGTTGGTGGAGGCTTAAACACAGGCAGGATACACAAAGGTATAGTCTATTTAAAGCTAAGAAACAACGCATATCCAGCAGAAAAATCAATAACTTAACTGATGCATAACTGCGAGAGTAATTTACGAAAATTAACCAACAGTAGCAATTGACTTTGAAAACAAATTTTTTTGGTTGACGACAGGACATGGAAAAACAGCAGCTTCCTCGTCAATACCAAGCAAATACCAAACAATTGTAACAGATAATTCGGAGAAAAAAGGCTTTCTTTCTCGTTCAAGAAGATTCAATGAGGATAGCCTGGTGAGTTGGCATATTTCAAAACTCTTTTATCAATAATTGATGATTGAGAATAATTCTACTATTTTTTGTATCAAGCTAAATAATGTTTTGCGCCCTTCTATTGTCTGTATTCCGTCCCTCAAACTGTCAAGGGTGGAGAATGGTTCTGATTTATAAGGTATATGGATATTGGCAAAAGATTAGAAGATATAAATTAGATAGATAAATATGAATATATTTTTATTTGATAAATAATATTTTCCCCTTCTCATCTAGACCTATAATCCTGGTCCAGGACGATATGACCAACTCACCAAAACCGAATCTGAAGCAACGTCATTTTCTAAAAGGGGTACTGGTTGTTTTGCTTCGAAGGTATGACATGACATTCAACCTAAATAGACTTCAATTGTTTTGCAAGTTTTACAATTGTTTGCTATAATGCTTTTTAATCATTTCAGTTATCAGTGATTAATACTACCTGGTTAATACTCCCTGGCAGTAGTCTTCCTCTTTAGCGATTCTTGGCCAATAATATTACTAATCAATAAAAAGTCACAAATTCGCTACTCCTCCATTAATCATTGATTATCACTATCAATCGATTAATTAGCATTTAGCATTATTATTAGTTGCCATTTCACTTGACTTTGAAATTTGAAAGATTTGGTCTCTGCATCTTTTGTGAATCAATCAACATGGCGGCTGCATCTTTTGTCATTTCATTCTCATGGGAAAGAGATTAATAACATGCCAATTGCATGTGATTTCCTGTATCTGTAATATGTGAGGGGACTACTATAATTGGCATGTGATGTAGTGGTTTCCCAGCCATTGTGTGCATGTTGTGTGTGTAATTCCTCATTATATGTTATAGATGTATGATTTTAGTAGTTTATGGTGAAGCTGAATAAAATGATATTATATTTATTATGATATACACAGCAGTGGCACATATCAATTTATGAAACACAAAGTTCTTTTACAAGCATTACTTCACACAGTACACTACCCACAATGTTCACTATCACCTGACTAATTTGTTTAAATGCTATGTTTTGAAATTGGATAAAAAAGACAAAAAGGTTTGCTAGACGAAGAATTCAAGGCGAATCAGGCCCAGGTCCAGGTATGTAATGACAGTTTCGTAATGACCATAGATAATTAATAATAATAATAATAACAACTTTATTTAATGAGGGTGGCACTAAATAGTGTACTACACTAATAAACTTGTTGCCCTCAAAAGTTTAAAACTAGTCGTTGTAAATTAGTTTGGTAGTTTTTTTTGTAGGTTTGAAACACCTGATAAAAGCTGGAAGATCAGAAAACAATAAAATTAGATGAAAAAGAAACAAAATTTTATTCAAAAATGAGACAGATTTCCATTTTAAACACTCTGATCTAAATGCATGGGATGCTGAAACAAAAAACTTTTTTGTTTCCCTGAGATAGAGCTTGAGATGTTGTACTTATTGATTTTCTAATTTTTGTGGGGTGTTCTAACCTTGTCCACTAAAAAAAAGGTAAAAATTTTATGAATTTCTTGCTCACCTTTGCCTTTCCATGTTTCCTTGTTTGTGTATTCAGGCACCTATGCTATTTCTGGTTTTCGAGAGAACAACTTCAATCGATCAGGTGCAACGAGGTAAGGATTGAAAAATTTCTATGTGCAGGATGTGTGTTTATGTCTGTTATAAAAAGCTGGGAATGTTTTCTTTCTTCTTTTAGTGTCTTTCATCTTCCCATTGCCGTAAAAAGGAATGAAGATAAGAAAAATAGTTTACCAGCACCAAACCACTACAAGGTAAATTAGACTTTTATTTAATAGTTTCCAGAATAATCCTAGGAAATCCTTTGGTTGTTTACCTTTGCCAATCTATTTTTAATCTTATAAATATGTTATTAACAGATTGGACAGCAGACAGGACGAGTTACTCATGATAATAATGTTTCAGCCAGTGCAGCTTTCAAATCTGGGTAAGCTCCTTAACAAAAATACATCTATTTTTCATTAGTTATAGCAGAAAAAAAAAACCAAAAGAATTTTATTCCCACAGGATCTGAATTAAATAGGTAAATAATATGCATATTTGGAAAGTTTATATTTCATGTAAGAAATATACTGTGAAAGAAAATATAAGATTTGATTCCAAAAATTAAAGTAGCTGGTTATTAGCCAGAGGAGTGGGAGGAAACTCCGATTGGAAAAGAATGATGACTTTAAGGGTAAAAATCATTAGTTGACACACTGTCACCTGGACAGGAGTCGGGTATCTTAGGGGTCATTTTCAAAATTTCCAACAACTAGTGAACTTTGCCCTTGGGGCGTTTAGATTTCAAAATGCTTTATGTACCCATAGCACCTCTTTGCAGACAATCTGATCTCAATTTGAACTAGGATTGATACTAATAACTCAAGGAAAGAAATGTTAATGAAATCCTCTGCCACTCTTGCCAAGAACCATTTTCTTTTTATCTATCCCAAAAGTAGAAATGTCTCAAAGTATATTTGTTATTTGTTAATGTTTTGTTAGGTCTACAAGAAGTGTTAACCCAAAATCAACTTCAGGCCCATCACCCTGTAAGTATATGTGGCTTTTATCTGTGTGACAATAATTATTCCCTCCAGRCCTGTCCCATTCTTACGCACTGCTTCTCACACACTGCCGTTTGCATTACTACACGGCCACTACAGACACAAATCGGGTTGTGTAGTTTGCAATAGACTGCCGTCAATCAACACATCATTCTACTTGGATGTACTCAAACTCTTTGCAATCGCTTTTGGAACTTTCCTTCGTAATATCTGACTGAGAAAGTTTAATAGAAAAGCCAACTCACTGATCCAAACGTGTATAAATGGCGTCAACATGAATGATTGACAGTAGTCTATTGCAAACTACTCGTCTCGATTTGTGTCTGGGGTGGCCGCGTAGTAATGCAAACAGCGGTAAATACAGCTATTTCAAAAAGGGTGGTGAAGGTGTTGATGCATGTTGCATACCAAGCCTGAATTGCACCATGGGTAATGTGAATACAATCAGCGAACGGTCACAACGAAAATATACTTATATACTCATAAACTTTGTCTGCACGTTTTTTGCTATATTTTCTTCTGTGCTGACATTATTTACATATGAATATAGTACATTTTAAAGCTTAGTAAACAACATGCAACAGAACCTTCACCAACCTTCTTTGAAATAGCTGTATTTACTGACAAATAATGTGTCATTTGTCTAAAATATTTGGAAATGAGAAGATTGAACCATTTAAGTGATTTTATTTATGGCCGTGAAAAATAACAAGCATGATACATAGGAGTAGGCACTAATTCCATTGTTTTCTTTGTTTTACTTTGGTCATTTCACGGGCCAAGTATACGTGTGGCAGCGCGGTCGTTAGTAGATAATAGGCAGATTAAGATACCCGTTTTTCCTTCCGGCAAACGTGACCACGTTTTCATTGTTTCCCTACATTTCACTTTACCTTTTGCAAACCTTCTCGACAAAGACAAGTATTCTTTTTTTTATCTACTACTTGGATTTTTTTGCGATTCCTTTTCACTAATTTTAAAGAATTTTTTAATAGTCAATTGACGTTTCACGTTTGCCGTAAACGAGAAGCTTAAACTCTCTTATCAGTTTAAACTAACGTTTTATCATTTTACTGGTGTTTCTTATTGCAGCATTAATGTCCTCGGATTGGTTTTATTGGCTTATTTTTCATTAGTTTTAGCAATAAACTATATTTTATTTAGTCAGGGAATTGCAGCCAGGACACATTGGGCTACGGACTAATATCTCACAGATTGAGAAAAATATAATCTGTTGGAAAAGAAGAAAGCTACAAATACCTTGAGCAAATCCCTCCTGCTTGCAGTTTTATTAAACGTTTGACTTTCTTTATTTTTATGTTTGACACAAACAGTTAGTTACAAAATAAATGAAAAGCTTGTGAGTGACGCACCAAAGACAGTAACAGCACCATTCAAGTCTACAGTGGAGAGAAAGATGATGCAATCACCGGTTGCATTCCCTGGACCTGGTGCTTATCAGCCATTCGATCATGATCAACATAGACAATCGAACAAACCCAAAAGAGGATTTTTGTAAGCATCACTTTTACTTCTTTTTTCGTGTTTAGTTAGCTTGGCGATTTTTTCTTAGAATGGCGATTTTTTTTCATCGAGAAGTGCAAATTATTTAACATTTTGATTTTTTTTCGATTTCCTTTGCGGATTCTTGGTTTTTGGCATTTTTTTCTGCGGATTTGTGGTTTTTAGCAAGTCCTTCCTCTTGTTCGTGTGAACATCACCTCATTTCTTTAATGCGCATTGTTTTGGAGTTCAACCAGTTACTGGGACTTGGCTCGTTAAGACAGATCGTTTTCACGTAGCCATAATGAAAAGTTTGTTTTGAAAAGCCGATGTAAGAATGCTGAGTAGGATTACTCATTCCCCTGTGCGTTTGCGTACGACTAAGGCACCCCCATTTTTCCTTTGAAAGAGAAAATTAGCCCGGGAAGGAGGGGGGGCACTCCCATGGAAATAGGGCGGGGAAGATCGTCGAAAAAAATATAAAATTTGAACTCCTAAAAGAGAGAGTTTGGGCGTGGTCCTAGAAATTAGTGCAATGAAATATTGCTTGAAGAATTGTAGGTCCTGTTTTAGCATGGTTATTTTTTTTTCCATCCACAGAAACAAACACTATCTGTGTATTTCGGCCCCTGCTATTCCACTACCCTCACCGGACCCCATGCCTGGACCAGGACATTATAATGTAGTGGATTATCAAGGACCGCCAAAACACTTCATGTCTAGTTCAGTGTTTGTTTCTTCTACGAGTCGCTGGACAGGTGATGCTCTCAATACTGAGGAAGAATTCCCAGGACCTGGTAAGTTGACTAGTATCACTAACACACCAGTGAAAATTAATTCCAAATTGAACGAGAAACCATGTTACTTAACAATTATTCACCGAAGGCGAAGTAAATATCCATATGGGGGAATATATCATTAAAAAAAACTTTTTAGCATTACTTCGGCTCTGGAAAACTTTGGGAAACCTCAATCACCGCTTGTCATAACCACTAGTCGCTGGACACTCACAGCGCGCTTTACTATTTTCACGTCTAAAATAAAATAAATTAATAATATTCATGACAAATTTACAATTTTAAACCACACTGCTCTCAGCCAATCAGAATCAAGTACATTTTTCATGAAGATGATTAATTTATTTCGCTGTGTGTCCGCACATATGCGCACTAAACATGAGAAGAAATGCTTTAGGAGTAAGTTTTCTTCAACCAAACCTTGAATCAATTCTACGATCGCTTGATTACTTTCATCGGAACTGGTTTTTCCATTGAGTCTTTATGTTTTAGTCTTTGTTTTCAAATGCAAAGATTATCCATGCATGTGGTTGTACTTACCTGAAGCATATTTTACTTTTCAGCTACTTACAGGCCACAAAATGCTGCTAAACAGTCGTTTCATTATAACTACAATTCAAGATGGTTGCCTGCTTAATGAATTTGGTCCCAATGAGTCTGGGTTCGTAAAAAGATGTATTTTAAATAGCGTAAAACAGAATAAAAATGTAAATAGAATAAATAAAGCGATAAAATGTCGACAAAAGATTGAAATAGAATTTGTTATTTGATTACGAAGATTTCCTGCTATAAATGTAATCTCCATGCAGGGACAAATGGAAATCATTTCAACATTAATCAAGTGTATTTTTTTATAATGAAGAATATCGTGAAAATTAAAATTGCTAAATACTAGAGAGAATAAACATCCCTTTTATTCATTGTTTACTGTCYAGTTCACTTTAGGCACCGTTCAAATACAAATTTGAATGATTGAGAAAATTCTACAATCAAGTTTATTGCAATATGCATAAACTTTTACCGCCACCCGGTTAGCTCAGTTGGTAAGAGCGTCGGTCTGATGTGCGGGAGGTCGTGGTTCAAGCCTCGGCCGGACCAACACTCAGGGTCTTAAAATAACTGAGGAGAAGGTGCTGCCTTTGTAATAATATCTGCAAATTGTTAGACCTTCAAGTCTTCTCGGACAAGGACTTTAAACCGTAGGCATGGTCTCCTGACCCTTCCTAACCTACAGTAAAATGGGGGACATAAAAGAACCACTGAGGACGTAAAAGAAACCCTGGCAGTGACCACCCTCAGTGTCTACACTTCATACTAACCATCTCTCATGCTTTTAAATTGCATAAAAGCAATTTGTCATTCACAACTCCATGTAAAGCGACTTTGATTATATCCACATAGAAAGGGCGCTATATAAATCATAATCATTTCATTTCATAACTTTGACCCTTTCGTATTACACTCAATTCAAGAATCGTTGTCGGGTTCAGAAACATAGAACATAGAAGCTGAGACCGAAATGGCACATGGGAAGTACGTTAATTAGATGCATGCTGTGACCGGCGACCCGTGGCATCATCTACTGTTTTTAATACGCGTTTGGCATTCTAAACCTACTGCATGGATGAGGCAAATGAATAAATTATAATATAATTATGTCATTTCCCATGTGCCATTTCGGTCTCAGCTTCTATGTTCTATGTTTCTGAACCTTACAATGATTCTTCCAAATAAGCCTGAAGCGAGATGACGCTTTACCCCCGACTCTATACCATAATAGTTTTTAAAATTCTTTCATGTTAAAATTCTTGATTCCTTAGAGAATACAGGAACAATAGTCATAATTAAAGAACAAAAGCAGTGTGAAAAGGATTATGGTCTAGAGACGCGGGTAAAACGTCATCTCGCTTCAGGCTTATTGAGTGTATACACTTATTTCAACAAAAACCTAGAAAGCTGTGAACGCTGAGAATCATGGGAAATATTTCATATTCAACAAGTAAAGCTTTTGACACAAACTGCAGCAGTTGAGGATGCTCAGAGGAGGTGAACTTGTAACTGGTAAAAGATCTAAAATCCATCAACAGTTATCAAGCGGTTAAAACATGTAAAATGTATCTACCCATAATGTCGTGTCGGTCTCAGCTTTATAGCTTTTCTGGTGACTAACTTTATTGAAATGTGTAAATACAATTATATCAAAAGTATATCAAAAATTATGGGGATATCCTACCCCTTATTATTTTTTATAGACATATATGTATATCAAAATCTTGGGAAGGAATTGGAAAGCACGGGTGGCGTAGCAGTGAAAAGCGCTCGCCTCTCATCAATGCTAGAGCTCAGACTCGTACCCAGTCGTCACTCACGCTTTTTTAATGCCCGCGCGCGATGGCTTTTGGGAAGGAGAGAAAAAGTGACGTCACTTCGCTTATCTCTTTCTTCCTTCCCTTGATGCACCGTGAGATCGATAGGACAAGAGAAGCGACTGGGTACGAGTCTGGCCAGAAGTGGAGCCCCGCCATGCCAGGCTCTCATATGCGAGTAAAGTTGCATCTCATTATATATCAAAATATGAAGGAAAGTTTATTGGATAGATTTTGAAATATTTTGATGGGAATAGTTGACATTGCAGTTTTTGGACGTTCGTAGAGGCGCACATACCTGCATTTTCCACTAATAGTTCAAGAATCATAGTCATCCAATAACATTGATGGATTTAATAGTATAGATTATCTAGTAAACTTCGAGTTATAAGTACGTTTTGTTATATAAAAGTACTTTTAACGGTGAATAAAGGTTCTTGATTACAGCTTCCGGTTGCTACCGCATTTCACTATAAAACCCATAAATTGACATATTTGGAGAGCATCTAGCGTAAAAACGAGAATGGTAACCCCATCTTTTTATTGTAGTTTTTAAATGTCCACAACATAATTAATGTCCATGCAAAGTTTCAGGACAAAGTTAATGGCAAAATTTCTTTCAAGGGAATTACCTTAAGACCCGGGGAACCGATAGTCTCTTTTAGTGTCGGTCGTCACGCAACGAAAACGGATGCGAGGGAGACTAAGGAACCGAGTGGTAAAATAGATCACTGAAGACAATGAGTTTAATCGTACATCTTTACTTCTTATATTATTACATACAAATTGTTAATTTTGTTTAAGTGTATAGTTCTCTTCCAGTTTTCAGGATTAAAATTCGATTAGTTAAAAAAGTAGAGGGTTTATATACATCTTACATTCTTTTATCATCGTTATTTAAGTAATCTAAATGCATGCCTATTTACAAAGTATCAATAAAAAACTAACCGTACCGAAGATGGTGACTATAGAATGACGTGGATTATAGGCTACATGTTGGATCTTCATTGCAGTAGAATGAATGCATTTAATAACCCGTGAAGTAAAAAAATACTTGTCCACGCGTAACAGCCAACTTGACACAAAAGAAGACAATGGAATTAGGGTCTATTAATGTATATTAGGCTAATATCTATTTCACGGGTTTTTAAAGTCATTAAAATGAAACTAAGCTAGAATAAGCATAACTGAACTGTTTCACTAAATCAACACCTATCAATTGTCGAGTTGATAGCCTGCATACAGCCCAACTTGTATTGGTACTGTGTGACAAATACACTACACATCATAATAAACATACTTGTAAATAAACATACTTGTCTATACTTAAGACTGCTTACTAAAGAGACGTTTTTCTTAAATCTTTCTCTCTTCATAAAAGTTGAAGCCCGAGAAATATAATCTTAAAGTCAAATATTTTTTAGAAAGAATTCGATCAGAGATTATATAGGGATTATTTACATAGACGAGTTAAAAGGGCATGGGATAAATAAGCCGGCTCGAGGATATGATACACAGAACACATTTCACCTGAATGAAAAATTAACGACACGGTCACGGTTCAGTACAATAATGACATCTACTGGATTGGTTACTGTGTAGCAAACAAGGTACACAACCTTTTGTACTTCGAGTTTATCAGAGTCATATGAAATCATCGACTAGAATACTAGACGAATTATGAACAAAATCAGAAAGCTAACATTTCAAAAAAGGAATTCTTCTAGTTATGATTTCTGAAGAATTTTGAGAGGTCTATTAAAATCGTTACAACTGCTAGAAGTATGATTAGTTGCTGTTGTCTTATGAAGGTCAAATCAGCAATCTGTAAAGTAAACAATAGCAGACTGGAGATGGTGGACTAGGGAGGGTGTTATTTTCAGTCGTGCTTGCCAGTGAGGATGAAGAGTGACGGTTCATCAGGATCATTAACTGTTTGAAGCTCATCCCTCAGGCGAAATCTCCAGTGTTCTTCCAGGTCCAGCCTTACGACTTCTTGTCTCAGGGTATTACGATCCTGACACACCAAACACAGCTGGGCATTATCTATGAAGTCAAAGCGCTGCAGTAGCTCTTTGCTTACAGCTTGTTCTGGGAAGAACAGAAGAAGGCCACCGTACTTTGTCTTGTTCTTCTCGAATCCCTTGGCTCCAGGCTTAGGATCTCGTTGAAGCTGAAAGGTGTTTACATACTCCACCGTAAACCTGGGTCCTAGATTGACGTAGTTATCAATAGCGAGAATAGGGTGGTGTGGATTATCTGCTGCCCTCTGGAAGAGCTTCCTTGCTGCTGCTTCAACCAGGTATTTCTCAAGGAGGTACTCAGCAGGTGCTGAGAAGTAATGCGTATCTTCGCTATCTGGTGCAGTCACGTAGTTACTGTAATCATTCACATCTACTGCAGCTTGCTTAGAGTTGTGGACACTACTGTTTTCACTGGTGTTCATCAACAGTTTGACAGTTGGTTTACATGTTACTTCAATTCGTTTCTTAGCAACCGTCAGGTAGTCAAACCTGCATGATGGAATACCATGGCTGTACAGGAGGAGACTGAAGTTCAAGTCTTCACAGGAATACCTGTTACGACTGTACTGCAAGTCCTGTAAAATCGCTACGTTGAGAATGACTGCTGTGTTAAGACAGCAGTGAGAAAAGCATGGCTGATCATATTGGGCATCTTTACTGCTGAACTGCCTAAACCCTATGGCGCCATATTTAAGAATATCACAAGTGGATTCCACGATGTCTAATATCTTAAGCAATGATGTATTGGGGTTGAAAGGTGCATCTTCTGTGTCCTTTGTCTTAACCCTGCAAGTAAAAGAAAAACACGTTTGGTTATACGGAACATCACCAAAGGGATCCCAGACATTGGTCAAGAAAAGATGATCACGTGAAGGAAGGTAGCCATGCTGCATGGCATAATATATTAATGATTTACTATAATGAATTCTGAACAGTGAATGAGAGATTGGATTGTTGTTGTCATCCAACATGGCTGTGACTAATTCATATTATTGTGTATGGATCGCTGTCAGACAGGCTACTCACTTGAGAAGGTTTTGCCACATGACACAGGAATCATCCATCATCAGTACCATAGGCCAGATATCTTCAATACCACTACCATCAACGCCTTGACGCTCACGTTCCACAAGGAAATTTTCGGTGGCAAATTGCTAAAGAAAGAAAATAAAATTAACAAACGTGAGAACAGGGCTCTCGACAATTTGTGCAGCTCTTGGTTAACATGTATGTCCGGGTGTGCTTAGGACTAATGTGCAAGATCTTTCCGCCTTATTATTGATAAGCACAGACACACGTTGCAACAATGCACTATCAATCCTTTCTTTTTCACTGATTGCAGAGGCTGTACTACGCATCATATATAAAAGAAGCATTCCAGCCTGTCCCAGAAAATCACGTGTTTTTTCATGTAGGTTTTAACTGTATTTCCTTTTCCGGTGTTTAGAGTGCAATGTATTAGTTATGTCTCAGTATTCTCTCACCTTGATGAAGTACCTTGCTGACCCAACACCTTCCTGATCACTGTCCTTAGGTAGTCCCACTATGCTATGGTTAGGCCACATCTTGGCATACACAGACATTTCGTTGTATTTTACGAACACAACAAGTGTGTGACTCTCTCCTTCAAAAGCGTGGTACAAGTTGAGAAGTCCTGAAATCAATTTCATGATAAAATACAGAAATCAAATGTTGAGTGGATTCCAGAAATATTTAGAGCAACGATAAGTTGGGATAGTTTCACTGATACGTCAAATGCTTCATGTAAAGCTTTCCCATGTTACTTTATGTAATCCATGCAAGACAGGGCAAAACAAGTATTTATATTGACTAACACGAGGCACTCAAATTATCAGTTCTCTTCTGTCTTGACTAAATCTTAGGTACATAACAAGAAAGGGCAAGGGACCATTTTAGTAGCTCTCCTCCCCTTCCCCCACACAACAAATACTTTTTGGTCATCCCTCCCCTCCTAATTGCAGAATGGTATAGACTTCTTGTGTCAAGTCAATCTTAGAGTCAAAACTACAATAAAAAAAAACAAAAGAATATACCTGTCTCACATCGACGAGTGCTTGGCATCATAACCGGAGTTTTGACAGTCAGTTTCAGAGTCTCACCCTCCTTCTTGACAGTCGTCACCTTGGGCAGTTTCAGACTGTGAAGTTGCTTATCACCAGTAAACGAGAAGTCACTAATTCGAGTAGGTGGAATAAGAAAATGTAACTTCTCACCGGATTTTAATTTGTAGTCGTAGTGGAGTGACGAGTTAGGTCCCATGCCATCGCGGTATGGTTTACAGCTGTCACAGTGGTGGCAGATGTCATGTGCTACCCAAGGTGATAACAGTACTGATGTCACAGTCTGTGTAATGGACCTCTCTTTGGACTTGCCATTATCTTTATGCTTACCATCTGGTTTTTCGTTCAGGAATAACGAAAGAGAACTGATTTTAGAATATTGATACTCCTTCAGCTCACAATTAAATGGAAGTTTTGATATGGTATCGAAGTTAAGTAGTTTGGAGGAAGTGGATTCTGTAGCTGCTTTCTTGGCTGATGGATCGTCAACTACCTGTCCAGGAAACTCATCGTACACATCTACTTTCTGTTGCTTGATCAACATTCTGTGCAGGAGTCTAGCAAAGTGAAGATATGCTCCTGTCTTGCCAACCTAAATAAGAATATCACATTTGAGTCAAATCCAACAATTGGTCTAGCATCAATGCTGCTTACTGAATGGATAAGTTATAGCCTCTACTTGTGGTGTAAAGTGCTGTTTTTGATAACCAAAACAGTGGCAGCTAGCTCGCGTTTTCAATTCAGAAGCACAAATGGTTTATAGGTCAATAGCCCATGCAGGACAAAATATGCTGGTATCAACGTATGTACTTCTTTAGAAATGGCTGGTTTTGCACCATTGACTGTCATTGACAGTAGTGACTATAAATGATGGCAAACCGTTGGTAGATACTTACCTGTGGAAGACCACTGAACAAAATTGATCTTGGGTGATATCTGCCGATGGCTGTAGCCTCACTGTCACTCTCATCATCTGTAGTTCCTGCAGCTGGTGCTTCATTATCAGATTCTGATGTCAAACTAGGGGCTGTAGGTACAGCTCGCTGGTGATCTGAATAAGAAGAAGATTAAGATAAATATGAATAAATGAAAAGGAATTAACATTGGTTCCATTTCATTGCTCTTCATCCATTTATTCCTAACAGAAGTCTCAAGATATTTAAGTGCAATTTAGTTATACCTTCCCTCATAAATTTATGAATTTATGGTCACTTTTTTAGACCAGTCAGATCCCCAAGATCTCAATCACTCTGTACTTGTAGAACCTTTGTTTTTGAAGTGCATTACTTACTAGCAATTTTAGCTTTGGTAGTTTCGCGGTCATCATTTGGCTTGGTAATTGGACTATTAGGTTTGCTGTCTTCTCCACAATTCTCATCCGTTTCGCTTCCAGCAACTTTATCAATGCAAAATAACAACAATTAGAAACTCTTACATACACTGTGTAAAAGAATAATACAGATTCTAGAAAATTACTAGCACTGAATTTTTTCATCCCAAGGCTCTTTTGTTGAATAATGACGATCCTCTTTCCAGAGTTATTTCAGTCTTGAAGCATATAAAGGCATGGTATGTTTTACACTCATTCAAGTGAATGCATGGATACCAGGTAAGTGAGTGGTAGAATCTTGAATTTGATGTGCTCGGCAACAGGTAACTGGTGCATTGGTGAAATGTGTGAAGTTATGAGACGAGCAGCAACATTCTGTATTGATTGGAGATTATTTAGAAGTAATACTCCAAAACCTGACTGATGACACTTAAAGTAGGAATCAGTTATCATTTCAGCCAACTTACCTGAAGGCTGTCTTGGTGTTTCGCACATGGTTTCCACGGCTGACATGCCATCTTCTTCCATCACATCTAATAAGAACAAACAGAAAACTCTATATAATTAAAACACTGTTTGTGGCTGTAAGAATACAGGGGTTTATCGTTATTAACCATTATTTATCTATAATAACATACTAAGGAATGAGAATCTGTTCTTATGGAACCCCTCCCCTAACACCACCCTTTAAACCCTGCAGGGATGAGAACAATATGAAACAAAAATAAAATACAGTAAATGAATGAATAAGAAAAGAGAAGACTGAAAGATCTTCACATTTAAGTATTTATCAGGTAACAAGTAACAAAATGCAAGATCTGGGTCGGTGGGGAGGGCTGGACTTTGACAAGGTTCCTTGCAATCCTTGAGCCAATTGCATGCTAATATTGAAAAACAAGTACAAACATCTAAATGCTAAGACACCCTACACTAGTCAAGGACACCAGTCACGAGGCAAGTCAATGCCTTTGATAAATTAAAGCTAGCCAGCTGATTTTGAGTGACGTAGTAATGACATCACCACAAAATTGAGGTGTCCTGAAGCCTGCAAAAATTGACCAGCGGAAAATAAAAACATGCCCGCCATTGGAATAAAAATATAAAACTCATTAATTATTGTGTCACTGTTATCAAGCGCATTTTGCAATGTTATTTTCATTTGGTGACCTGGAAATCTGTTATTTCATGAGGAAAAGTGACACCTCAGTTTTGTAAATGTTCTTGATTCTGATTGGCTGACATTTCTCTCAGATCAGCTGGAGACCAGCACAAAAGTACTGAAAAACGGACATTTAGTGACTTCACCCTCGTGACTCATCTCCTAACATGTTTCTACTTTAAACAACAACACAACATTACTTTACACACAACATAAAAACAAACACAATTCTACAAGACAGTTATGTTTACTGCAGGCACGTAGAGGAATAGCAATGCAGCAACACTTGTTATGCAACAGTTTAACAGATATGATTTTTTTCTAACGGCATAAGATCCATTGTGATGGACAGGGAGCCTATGAGTTATTGTCCTTCAAGGCATATATACTTTATAATACTAGGGGCCACAATTGACTTAGTCTATAATCTAGTGCTGAATTGAAGGCAGCACATAATGGTGTTTACCAGGGATGTCCGGGCTAATAACTATCCCACTGGCACTGCGCATGTTAATCACCGTCCTGCTATTCACAGAGCTGCACCGAGTTCCAACAAGATTGCTTGGTTTAGGTTCAGTCCATTTACGATAATACAGAGATTGGTTTGCCGGATTGGAAGTTACAAGGTGGGGCCGACCATGACCTGTCCAGCGAGTCTGAGGTGTAGTCGGTAGGAGAAGATGCTTGGGATAGCCATAAAAATCAGTTTGAAATGCTTTGAAAGTGGATCGTGAGACGAGTATGACAGGTAAAGGATAGTTAGAAGAGTAGTGACTAGTCTTGGCTGGAGCACTGCTAGTACTAGAGTCATCCTTGTTCTCCTCTCCATCACCCAACACTGCATCACTGCCACCCTCTACTCCAGCACTCCGTGACCCTGCCCCTGTACTGATGTAACATGCAATTGCACTAAACTCCAGCTCCAAGGATGATCGGTACAGAAACCCACGGTCTATCAATCTAATGTCGATATACTTCAAGGACCTATTAAAAGACACATCATTATGTTCTGAAGTCAAGAGCCTGGTTAGTTCAGACCAGCTCTGTTCACCAACCGTTTGGAGGCCAAAAATACTTTAAACAACAGTCGCTGCACCTATCCTGGTTAATCAGCCTAAGCCAAAGTACAGCAGCTCGGTCTGGGCAGGGCGACCAGCTCCTAGGTGTATAAACTTAGAGCACAGATATCTTGCAACAATACTGAGATATATGACAAGTGGGGGACTAGTATATCATGGTGTAACAATATGTGTTATCACGGGTCTTTACAAATATCTACAACAACAAATTCCTTATCTAAAAAATTATATCTTTTTGTCAAACAATCAGAGTTACTATTATTGTTATTGGCGATGTATTGTGAAGACTCTGTGAAACACATATTATAGACAAATAACTACATGACAGACAAATAATTTGACAATGAAGACTTTGTATGCATGTGATAATAAACAGGGCATTAAATGTATTAATATGATATATTATGAGTCATTCTGGCCTTTAGGCAATGTCCATCTAAATGTAAAGTAAATATTCTGCTGTTCTGACGTCATGTAAGCAAGTCAAGATAATGTGTCAATGCAATTTGAAACAGATCCTAACTGCTGTTTGGCGTAGGAAAGGCCTACCCACATTCTGATGTCATGTAAGCAAGGCTAATGTGTCAATGCAATGAAGGGAAGGCCTACTGGTTTATTCCCTGGCAGAACCAATATTAGGTTTCACACAATAATAATTGAAAAGGTGCTGTCTTTGTTGCTCTCTACAGACAAAGATAGTTGATAGCAGGGTTTTAATAGAATCAAGAATTACTTGCATGTTTAAATTTTCCTAACAGCAAACTTAAGCAAACTTAAGGAAGACTATTTATTCAAAAAAAAATCTGCCTGGGTAATCTTCTTCTTTAGAGAAGCACTGTTGTACTCAGTTTAGCACTGCTAATCTGTCACCTCTCACTAATGCCTTCCTGGTTTGATTCTCAGGCTCAGTGTCGTAAGGGAGAAGAGTTCTTTCCTGTGCATTGAGGGTTTTTCCCTGGGTTCTCCCAGTTTCCTCCCTAAAATCAGCTTCTAAATTCCAATTGGATCTCTAGTTTCACCTAGTTTGGAGCCTAGCTCTGTTGTAATTGTCCCACCCTGTCATACAACATCCAAAACCTAATAGATTATAAATTCATAAAACCATACCCTGTGTCACTTCACATGCATACAGAATCTTTTAATAGCATATAATGATATTTAATAGGTTATTAACTATTATTAACAAGAGGACAATAGGAGCAGCTCACCTTGGAAAAGTCTCACCAGTTCTTTCCCTACCACTTAGTAATATTATACAGGGTAAATCAAGGAGTTCTTCATAGCACTTGGGATGCCAGTCCTTGATTAGTTTTTCATCCAGGAGACCTAGGATTATAACATAACATGCATCAAGTACACCATAAAGTTGAAACAAATCTTTTTCTTTGGTAGTCTTGTGGTTTAGTAATGAACTGAAAGGTTTCACTAGCCATGTGGTCTTACAGATCACTAGCCATACAGAAAAAATTACTAGTATTTGACTAGTTGACTACTGCCAAGTTCAAGCCCTTAGTGAATGTGAATACAATAGAAATGGTATGTGCCTATAGTAGTAGGGTAGTACAGTAGACACTTAGCCTAGCTGCTATTAACAACGAGATTATAATGAACTAATCAGAAACCTATTGCACAGATGATGATGCAGCATGAGGTGAGGCTCTCATTTACCACACATATCATAAGAAATTCGTTTTGTGATTTTTTCCCCTTTTCAGAAAATCAGAAAACAGAGGCATTTTAGGATAAAATAAGAATAAAAGTTATCCAAAACATACATACTACCAGGAGTGCCACACACCATGTGTTTTTCAACTCAAATGTCTACAAACTCACCTCTTTGTTTTTTCCAAAACCTGAGTCTCTTGAGAAAGTAATCTTCAATCTCCAGTTCACCCATACCGTTGTCATGTATAACAGCAAATCTGTGTTGAAATCCAAGTCTACAAAGATATGTGCACATTAATATCAAAAACCTCACTACACAATCACATACAGGGCAAAATTACTCAATGCTGATTGGCTAATGAAGGAGGGCTTTTTTTCCGACATTTGCAGGTCCGAATTACTAGAGTATGATTGGTAGTTGAGACGCCTAGCAACGCTTGCAAACTGTAAACTTTTTTTTTGCAAACCAAAATGGCTTCATGTTTTGCATAATTTGGCAGGCAAAGAAACCATAAGGAAAATGAAAAGTTCACATGAAAATGAGAACACTAGAAATTGTACAGGTGTCTGGATTAGTGTTTAACGTAAATGGGCCTCGAAAAGACCACTCAAATAATCTGAAATGTGTACAACTTCACTGTGATTTTGAACAGTATTGCTGGAAATAATTCAGCACAATCATCTTGGTCTGGACTTAATCACTCGAAACGCCACTTTAATCAGCTTTTTCCTTTGGATTCTGATTCAGATTAAGAACTTTGTTAGTAGTAATCTAGTTTTATGCATGTTTTTGACTCGATCTTTTATGTTTAAATTCTGAGTAAAATTCGTTTGAACCATAACTACATTTGATTTGATAGTTCAGGATCAATGGATTTTTTTCATTGAATTTTGCCCTATATATGATGAATGGGTAAATGGTTCCTTGTTTTAATGTAAAACAGCAGTATAATTATTTCTAGTCAAATTCTAAGCACTATGGGAATCATGAGTGGCTTGGTGCTGCAAATGCGATATTCTTGAAAATTCTAACCTCATATCTACTTGCGTATTATAATATTATATGAATAAACTGTTGTTTTTTCCCTTACCTATCCCTCACATTCTTCAGACTATCAAATGCCAGAACAGACAGCTCTAATGATGGGATTCTGATAACCAGCATGGATCCACTGCCATCAGCATTATGGACAGGAGACTCTATAATCTCACGGATAATTTGAATAGTCTTCAAGGTGCAATGTGGTTCTGCAGGCTTGATTCCTGCTGACCACATAATGGCTGCACAGTAATGGCGAATGAGAAGATAACAACGAAGAACACTCACATTGACATCTTCTGTTACCCTGTTGAAACAAAAAAACCCTTTTCTAACATTCTTTTCAAACTTCAACCAAATATATTGCACATTTGTTATGGTTGACAATCTAATTAAAATTAAAATTAAAATTAAATTAAATTTGCAGGTAGTCTACCACATTACACTTTAATATTTTTTTTCTTTGTACTTCAACAAACCTGGTAGTCCGTAGGGCCATCCTCTCAAAGGCATCATCTTGTCTGAAGAGAGGGAATTGATGTGTCCATTTAATAGAATCACAATATTCCTTCAGTCCAAAGTACATACTATCCTGATCATCAACGTACTGGTCATCATCAAACGAGCTGGATTTCACAGATCCGGAATCTAGATGGAAAAGATGGTCCATGTTACATCATATCAAACTACCCTAAAAATAGTGTGTTCGGTTAGCCTGTGGGAGCCTCTGCCCACATCCCTTTCATATCTTGACGTAAGGACTTACATGATCAAAGCTTGTGCATGGGAAAATGGATATTTAAGTGGAAAAGTAAATTAGAAAAAAATAAATAAGTAGTCATTTTCCAGCCTAAAGACTGTCCAGAAAGGAAAAATCTGTGCCCTTGGTCTTGAAAGCGGGCCTCAGCCTAATGGTCTCTGTTCGTATATTCAAGACCTTGGGCACAGTTTATCCCTCTCCAGACCTTCTGGCCAGTAAATGATATATATTCATAATTGCCCACCACCATCACAATTCATCTATTCTTTATCTTTATTACAGCAAATCAACACATTAAAAAAAAAACAAAGGAGAAATACACCAGTTTTGAATCCCCCCAAACATTATGGACACCACTGCTTACCAGAATCAGACTTGGAGTCAGTCCAGTAAACTTCATTCTCTGGGTCAATAAAAGAGCAGTTTGTTTGGAACAAATATGGAGCTGATGTCACAAACAGTGGTATCACATTAGGAGCTTCCAGGAATTCTTTGTAGAAAGGTAGGTCCAGGACACCTCTAGGACTGGAATAAAACTGGGCTTGGTCAAATATCAAGATAAATAGTGTGCTTGGCTGAGTCTGGACTTTCTTTAGGAAATTGGAAAGTTTTTCTTGGGTTGCATCACTATCATCATGCTTTATAACATAGTTGAAAGATGCTTCAAACCCAGATGATTCTTTGACTTTTTCCAAGTCAAGGTCAGCAAGAATTCCTGAGTTGGCAAGTTTCTGGATGGTTTGGTTGAAAAGAGTTGAAATGGGAGGCACAACAACAACCAAATCAACCTTGAGAAACTTATTGATATCCAAAGCATTAGAGTTTTCTGCAATGGAACAGACTTGAGCAACCAACTGCTTTGCAATTTGATTTTGTGTAGAGTAGACTACATTGGTCTTTTGCCCATAGTGCTGGAATGAAGTCATTGTAACTTTTGGTTCCATCTTTAAAGCCTCTTCTTCTGTGACCTTCATTCTTGCAAATCCATTAAAAGGAATGAAGACAAGCTGTGCATGGCCCATGGCTTCTTCATAACTGCTGACCATCTGTTCCAGAGCATCACTGGATAATCTAAAGAGCTGCTCCAGCTTGGCTAGGTTATCTGTTATCCTAGCGCCCACAGGGTGCCCTATCATTGCCTCTGTCAGGTACCTTGCTTGGTGTATACCACTTACGAGGAAGCAGAACTCTGGTGCTTTCTTCTGGGATGTAGAAAGCATAAATATATAATCTGGCATGGGAACTTTAGGAAACTTGTTTTGGTTGTGTTTGATGATGTCCATAATAAATTTTAGACCTCTCACAATGGCATTGTCTAAAGAGACAGGGGATGTTACAACTTTGACTCTGCCTTTGGATGAGACCGCAGCTAGGTTAGCCAAGACTGGTAACTGTACATGTGTAAGTAGATTGCTTTGTGCCAGAGCATGGGAATGCTGATATCCTGCAGACAGTTCAAGTTGTCCATCTTGTAGCAATGATTCAACCTCTTCCCTCATGATCCTGTCATCTTCATCAAACTGTGACAAGTGCTGTATCAAGAGTAGAATTGCCATTTGGGTTGTCAGGGCATTGGGGGATGGGGATGGGGATGGGAAGTACCTGGAACCAGTTGAACCTCTCTTATGATGTGAATATGGGTCTGAAGCTGGAATATATGCACCGGTGAAATTGCCAAACTGATTGTGGTCACTCACTAAAGGGGGATCAAAGCATCCTACCAGCAAATCACTGACTATGATATCATTTAAACTGCATGGTACATTTGGAATGGAATTCTGGCAGAGGAGTAATACTGGACATACTCCACAAGCTGCGGTCAACCATGGCTTATTTGGAAGCTCTACACGAGAAGAATCTTGAGCTGCAGAGGACACAGGACTATTTTCGTTTTCTGAAAAGGAGATAAATTTGAAGCAGGTTCATAAAAGAAAAAGGTCTCATAAATGATAATAGGAGCATTGGCTGCCATGGAAAAGTTTTTTTATCAGTTCCACTTTAAGTGCACATATGACAACAGTCTCTGAATGAAAATGTCAGGTAGTATTACTAAGAAAGGCTAAAAAACTGACCCAAATCAGCCAAGAGGTTGCATCCAATACTCACAACCTGAGGCAACTTGTCATGTGCATAGTCAAGTTGATCAAGTTGATCATCTAGTCAAAGACTTAGTCGACCTGTCTTTTCAACAAGTCAAGTCGTAAACATTAATAACTGTTGTCAAGACCGCTTGAACTAATATATTTCACTGTGATTGCATTGTTCTATAAATCTTGATGATAATTAAATATCGCATGAATATACACATAATAGTAATTGCATTGTTTTATAAAGTTCATCAAGAGCGCTTATCAAGAGTGTTATGCCTAAGCCCCTTGAATACATTGTTTCATAGTTACATTGTTTCAAGGTCACTAACAACTTATCATACTTAAAGTATACTTTAATCCATTCACAACTTGACTTTTTAAAAAGACAAGTTGACTAAGCGCTTGATGAGTTGATTAACTTGACTCAACTCGTGAGGTCTGATGTTGCAATTTATTCATGACTTGTCGTTTTCAAAATACAAGTTGACTGACTGAGCCTTTGACAAGCTGATCAACTTTACTAAACTTAGGTGCATGACCAGTTGACTCATGATCAGGTCATAAGCATTGGAGAGGTTGCTTTAGGGTGTCATTAAAGTGAGAAACTTGAAAATGATTTGCAAAAAGTTTGGCTTGCATCTTCATCTTTGGTTGACAAACTTACCAACATAAATTGCTTCATTATCACATCCATTCTCCCAGCGATATTTTTTAGCTGCTGGCTGGCTACTATAAATTTGGGACTGATAGTTATTGATGGGTGAGTTGTCAATGGCATTGCTACCTTGTCCTGCTTGTGCAGGGTGGATCAGCAATGGTGGCCCTGAAAATCAACAATAGAAATTTTAATATGCAATGAATTAATTAGGGATTAGAAACTGATAGTTTGTGAGTGTTTTGTTTACAAATAAATGCACGAGCTGACTGTACAATGAACAGGAAACTCCCAATACTGCAAGAGACAGAGCCTGGTCTATAAGGAAAGTGAATTACCCACTTAAATAATATATAATAAAAAAATTAATAAGCAAGAGACTGGGGCAATTTTTTTCATCAACATGGGCAAGTGACACGCATCCTCCCTAAACATACATTCTTTGTAAAATTGTTGACACTTTTGAAAGCCTTTCATTCTGGTTCATTCTATTGAAGCATGTTCAAATTTGCCAGAATTACTAATCTTAAGATGTTTTGTCAAATGACAATTTTTTTTTGCTGGTTGATGCTTCTTGCCATCTTACTAGTTCCTCTAGCTCCCCCAACAATTTGCTAGTATCTATTTATAAATACGCCTGGGTGTAGATTGTCATTGTTAGAGAGACAACGAACAACCATATGTACACTGAATTGAAATATGGCAACCAATTTGAACTACATATTGTCCTGGACTGACTAGCCTCATGTTCGTGTGAAACAATAATGTAAGAGAGGCTAGTCAGTGTAGAACAATAGTTTTGGTCACCATATTTTGATTTTGATGTATATTATCCTGATATATTTTCATAAAAATCACTCTTGCAAAGTCACACTGACCTGAAGCCATGCTTGCAGCTGACTGTGCATTAGGTGTGTCGTCTTCCACTCGAGCAACAAAGGAGCCAGACATTGGCATGCTTCTCTTACGCCCTTCAGCTGTGCAACAACAGCAACATTTGAATTATTACTTAAAAATGGCCAATCTTGGCATGGAAGTTAAGAATTCATTATTTACTATGAATTTGGCTGTCTCAAACATCCCAAAGTAGCCTAGTCTAGTAAACATGTGCTGTTAGTGAGGTCACACAACAGTGACTGCATAGCAGACAGACATCAGCAAAAATTACAAATAACATTTATGGTAAACTGTTTCGAATGGATCAAATTTCATTTGCACTGATGGTAAGTGGAATTGGTTCTTAATTGCACTTACGATAACCTAGATATATGTCTTTGCACTCATGGTCAGTGCAAATGAAATTGGAATGGAATTGAAATAGGTTACCATGTAAGTGATTGTGGTTACTAGCACTCCTGATATGTGCAATCAGTCTAAAACCACTCATGGTAACCTATTTTAGTCTACAGTACGTCAGAATTATTTAACCCTTTCACTACTAGACTGGCCAAAAGCGGCCAGCGGAAAGACATTTTTGCTTTTCAAATACCATCCCATAGGACAATAGACCCTTTTTGAGTTCCAAATTACCRCTGTGTTTCTTGATTACAGACTCATTTACTCAGGCTTAGCCTCAAATCAATGTATAATTACTCGCAAATACCAACGGTAAAGTAAAGAATGCACAACTGCAACAATACAAACACTTTGAAACTTGATGGAACCTTGACTGGAACATGTGAATATTCTTCACAAAATTGAGGCTAAGCCTGAACTGGAAAAGGGTCTATTATGTGTTGATACCTACAATGGGCCATTGTTTTTTGGATCATCAATCTATCGCATTCTAAAAACTGCTTTGATGTGTGTCATAAAGCCTCAATAGACTACTAAGTATATGTTTTTCATTTTGATATTGAGAAACAAAAAACACCCTAATTATGTTCCAGGAAGAGTCTGTGTTGGACCCTTTTAGTCTCTAGTAGTGAAAGGGTTAATAAGGTCAGATCTATTTCAGCCACTGTTAAATGGCAAGCGTGAATTTATTGAAATTATGTGAAATAAGCTATCTGTACCTCTCCAAGGAATCTGATTTCCTTTCCGTAGTCGACCATGATTGTGGTCTTTGACAATGTAGTATTTCATATGTTTTTGCTTTTTTGGTTGAGTAGCAAGTCTAAGATTGATATGCTGAGAAAACTCTGTGAAATATCTAAAACCTTTAGCACCACAGCCAATACAGTTCCCACTGAACCCAAGCATGGTTGTACTTGTTTCTTCATCAGGAAGATAGCGTTTATCCACAGCTGCAACTAGTATTATTCCAGGCAGTAATGGTGATTTGCAACCAACAAGAGCAAAACAAGGAGGAGCTTCAATCACTGAGGCTTGCTCTGCAAGAACCGACAGCCTAAGCTCTCCTCCACCTTGACATTTTCCTTAACGAGAGAAAATCAAATAATGAAGCATTAGAAACAAAAGTAAAGTCATGTATTTCTAATGAATGGTTTTCCCTTGTTGCTATTTATTTTAAAGTCACAAAATACTGGACATGCAAATATTGACCCTGGCTAGTAGGTTTTTGACAAGATCTAACATTATTACTAGTAGTGTTAAAGTAGTGTTTAGTTGATGTTATTAAAGCATTTGCAGGTGACAAAAAACAATTCACATTTGCTTCTCAAGTGTTGTTATTAGCTGAGAATTTGGTTTCCTCAATGTTAAGGAAACACCGCCTCTTTCATACCTGGTTCTGTACAAACAGAATGGCATATATTCACCACATGCTTAGTGGTGTGTTCACGATTGCTGCGCCTGTTACTAGGAACATTGTCATCATCTACTGGTGGTGTTTCATGCAAAGCATGCTTGGACCTTGTCACAATCCCACCAGGCTTGGACATGTGTGCTCTTCCAGTTAATGCACCTAGGATTAAACAAATTTTATGTTACATCAATAATAATGATAAAAATAACAATAATAAGAATAGGTATAGCTATAATAATACTGATAATACTGATAATAATAGAGAGTTTAAGATTCTTGTTTACGGCAAACGTGAAACGTCAGTTGACCATTAAAAAATTCTTTAAAATTAGTGAAAGGGAATCGCAAAAATCTCCAAGTAGTAGATAAACATAAGAATATGTGAATATGTGTTGAGAAGGTTTGCAAAAGGTAAATGTAGCAAAACCATGAAAATGTGGTCACGTTTGCCGTTTACGGGAAGGAAAAATGGGAATCTTAATCTGCCTAATAATAATAATAATGGCCTTGAAATAGTAACATGAGAGCCACCAAAAAGCAACTAACAAATCACTGACAGCGAGGCTCTGCAAGGGGGAAAATTCTGACAAGTGACACAAGAATGTTCCGAAATTATGACATATCCCAGGACATGGGGTGTAAATAACATGTACCTCTATATGTACATGTACTGTTATTGAGGATAACTTACTTATTTCTATTGCTAACCTACCCAGACCAGCCACTTTATAAATGGTTGTAAATGACAGTACAGTCAACAAACATCATGTGTTAACTGTCTGAAAATTGTTATGGGCCAGACAGCCTTAAAGTTTGCATGCCGAATTGACTTCACCATATGCTGGCTTTATTCAGAGTCTTCTCCACAGCAACAATTATAGTGGGGGATTTGTGTTTATTAAAAATATGCCCAAAGGGGGAAGAAAAAATGATAGCTTTTGTTGAAAGAGCTCAGAAACTTTATTTGGAAAAGTATCTAGTTGGAGTTTGAAGAGATATTGTAGCAGAATTCAGAGAACTTCTGAGGAAAGCTATTAATTTTTATTGATACTGTAAATTATTTTAAAAATTAGAAATGTTATGTCTTGAAAGGTTTTTAATGAACGCTCATTCAGAATAGGTTTTACAAGTCGGACAAAACTAACTCTGAAAGTCCCCAAAACAAACGTGTCTGACGTCACAGATAAAGTCCCGTATGTGACAACCGGAAGTGGCTGTTGCTAGGCAGGTTCTAGTCTAATATATGACAAGAAACACAGATGAATATTCAATGAATATTCTATTCTTCAATCAAAGATTTCAAATAATTAATTCTAGATTCAAATTTTCATTTTTATCTATCATATATTCCAGACAAACATTCGATTTTTAATTGAATAATTGAAGATGGTTGTTCATACGTGATTTTCGTTGGCTAAATACAGCTGGAAAAAGCTGAAGTCCTTATATTGGTTGTTTATCATAACTGTAAACCACTTAAATATCTGGGCCCAGTTGTACGAAGCCTGGATAGAGCTATCTGGTGGATAAATCCTTATTCAGTGGATAAGTTGATGCTGTTTTCCAATAAATTTATCCACTGGATAAGTTTTATCCGTTTGAATAGCGCTATCCAGGCTTCGTATAACCGGGCCCTGTATGGGCACAATATGATTGGTATTTCTAATATTTCCATTAAAAAATGCACAATTTCTACTTATTAATAAAAGCAATAATTTCAATATTTTCTAGAGGTAAGTGAATTTTTTTTAATAAGGTATCAACTTCATAAATGTCTTTGAATTTAAATGGAAGATTTATTTTTTTAGAAGTGACTCTAAGCCAGACTTATCTTGTGTAAAAAATGGCAGCTGATGAATGAATGGGCAATGTGAATGAGAGCAAAAAGTGGATTCCACAGAGTGGCTCTTTTTTTACTGGATTCCAATTGGAATTTAGGTAGGAGTTGATTTTTGTGGAGGGCAGAAAACTGGGGAAAAACCCTTGAAGCACAGGAGAAAATTGACAATTCAAATATTGAAGAGGTTAAAATGAAAACGCTATATTAAAGTGGCTTTTTGGGGTGATTTTTAGAACTCACTCAAATCGTCCCAAAATTGCACCATAGTTTATTTTTGCKTAATACTGAGGTTTGGGAACTATTTTTCCAGTATTTCTTCTGGAAAAGAATGAAATCCCTCCATAGGTGTGCACCATCTTTGCTTGACAACCGATCACTTGTCTGTGAACTCACATAAATTTGCATATTACATGGTGACTTTAGCAAATCAAAAAATCTAGTGTGTGCTCTAATAAGAAATTCTAATCTAACTTGTTCAAAGCCATTTCAGTAAACTTTTGAAGCCATGAATAAAAACCATATCAGTGAAGCGATAATAATAATATTATTATGCACGTATTCATTTAGGCACGATAAGTGTTATAGCGTGCTGACCCATTGGACTCACAGCGGTGAAAGACGACGCGTTAGCCACGAACGTTACGCATGCTACCCAGAATGAACGCATATCCTTATTTGAAGTACAGTGGTTGAGAGCAAGGGACAAGCATTTAAAAGGCAACCATATTCTTATCCCAAATATCCAAAAAAAACCTTTATTTTGACTGGTAAGAATAATTATGTTGGCTAAAAAAAACTGGTTAAGTGGCAAATTAATATAGATGTATCATGATGAGATCAATCATAAAGCTCTACTCTCTGACTTCAAGAACTAGGCAATCATAAAAGAAATAGATTGATACTTGTTTCAATTATTAAGTACATACTATATGACTATACTCACTGTCTTGATGCAAGGAAACATGATTTGTTTCACTGTTCTCCCCAGTTACTGTCCTGGGGTCAAATGATTGGCTCGGCCCATAAATTGGAGCTTTGTTTATCATGGATGCATCCCATTTCTTTTGGAATTTGCTTGTGTATTTTTGATCTGCCATAACTGTAATCCATCCCTAGTGTGGGGCACACAAACAGTAAAACTATGGATCTTTGTACTTCTAGAAATGGAAAAAACAAACAGAAATAAAAAAAGAATAAAAGGAAGAAAAAGAAATGCTCGTCCATCCTTGTGGAAGGGAACTTTTTAACTCTTAAGACAATTATGTTGTCAAATATAAACATGCTGTCGCATAGCAATAGATCTAACAGTTCCACCCTGATAATTGTCTGGAAGAAACAAACTGTAATCATGAGGACTCTGTTTTATATRGTTTCTAATTATTTGCTTTCCTGTTATATACTTTACTATTTTTCTATCTTTGGTTTTTATATTCATTTCGCCTTAAGCGAATAATTGTTAATTATTCAAGAAGTCCATAAATTGAATAAGTTATTTGCCACATTATTGACTGACTTTAAAAAATGTCTTACATCATTGTGTGACAAAAATTGACTCGCAATTATAAAAAGCCTAAGCATCAGAGATACATAAAATATTTTGTGAAGACTTTTTTTGATGATATAAACAAAATATTCAAAAAACACTTTTGTGTGATGAATAGTTTAGATTTTACTTTTCTGATGATGTAATGTGAAATCAATCTATAGATTAGCCTGTCTTAGTGGTTAGCTCAATTAGTAAGAGAGTTGGTCCATTTTGCAGGGTTAGAAGCTTGGTTGAACCAACCTTTGGGGTCTTAAAATAACTGGGGAGAAGGTGCTGCCTTAGTAATTGCATCTGAAATTAATTAGACCTTCAAGTCTTCTCAGATAGGGACTTAAGAAATATATGCCGTCTCCCAACCCTTCCTTTACAGCTATTTGCATTAGAGTGTGCACCATGCACTTTTATTGTCTTTATATTGACGGTAGAATTTGATAGTTACTTCAAAGCAGACTCAAAGCATAGTCAATCGATTAACTATGTTGAAAGCTACTAATTAGCCGCCTAAGTCAGGCATGTATGCACTTGACTTCAGGCTTGTTAAGTCAAACCATCAAAACTGTAATGTGACTGAAACCGCATGTGTGTTAGTTCTGTGTTATTAGGGACAGAACATTACATTTTTGAGGGGGGGTTGGGCAAAACCCCCCTAAAAATTGAGCACAGCTGTAAAGAGTGAAAAAAAAATGGTGCATAAGAAAGTGCCAGAAAAAAATCCAAATTATGTCCAAAAAAAATTCCAGCACAGCCATAAGGCGTAAAAAAATTCCTGCACAAAATAAAAATAGCCCAAAACACCCCCCTCCCCACCCCGATAACTCGAACCTTTTTCATTCCCCGTGGAGGTTCGAGTTAAGGGGATTCACATAACTTCTCGTCTTCGAATTCAATTTTTAGGAATTTTCTGTAAGTAAAGATAGTGATACCACTGGCGGTCCATAGGAAGGCCCCGTTTTCTATGATTTCTCATGAATTAGTGTTACCGAAAGTATTTGTTAGGTATTCGGCGACCACAGCTGCCTTATTGACCACTGAAGTGAGCACCGCCATGTTGAACAGTTGCGCTTCGATTTCTTTATTATGTCTTGCTCAGCCTTGGATAAATCAGCTAAAAATGCTTTTTTCCTATCGGAGTTTATTTTGGATAGGAATTACTGGTATTAACAGAAAAAGAAGCAAAGTAGAGAAAAGAGCCAACTGATGACAATATGATGACACGTTCGCTTTTCTTTGCTTAATAGAGGGCATATATGGCTCCTTAGGGTTAGGGTTAGGGTTATACTGCCAGAAAATCGTATTTTCCGAACCAAAAATGTGTTGTTAGGAAGTTGAGAACTAAATTATAACACATGTCATTTAGGAATATTATTCTTTATAACTTGATCTAAATGGACTCTAGTTTTTAGCCCATCTGTCAGACCGAACACCAAGAACGACCATCGAACCCACAACGTCGAACTAAGTAAAAAAAATGCTCTCTCCACCAATACATAACGTAATCTGTGTGACGTTTTGACTGTAATTCATGATAGGTTCTGTACTTACTAGAATTTTTTGCGATAACCCTTTTAGTTGGTCTGACTATGGTAACAGGACCGGAACGCCCGACCACACGAAAGAACATCAAGAAACGGTTTGCGTCGAGACAAAAAGACGACCCGGAAAGTGGAGGTAAAATCTTATCAGCCTCGGCTCTTTTCAGCTCTAAAACTAGGTAGTTGGGTTAAGGAACCCTGCTTACGATGTAATCTTACCTTTGATATGAATATGAAAGTCTTTTGTTTTGAAAAAGGACGGTTTTTAGACGTCTTTCCTCTCACTTCTTGTTGGAAAGTCCACCCACAGTACATAAACTGGTTAAACGAGAATATATGTGATCTAGTCTAAATGGCCTCGATGTCAGGAGACAATAGTAGGGAGGGACTGGACCCAAAGTCCGTCCGTCCGTCCTTTTCCGTCCGTTAGACTTTCTAAAAGTCCTCTGTCCTCCTCCTCCCCTCTTTTTTTTACTCCTCTTTTATTACTGACGGGGAGCTTCGCGCTCGCCAAATTCTCCTTCCATCATTCAATGGGCAGGGAGAGGAAAAGAGTGGAAGACTTGTAGCACAAAGTCTATCCGTCCGTCTGGACTGAACGCCCTAGCATCAAGGGCGGGTCCAGGGATGGAGGAGGGGGGGGG